>CAJFCP010025952.1:158103-170553 GCA_904066005.1 Synergus itoensis | reverse complement strand
GAGGAAGCAAATTCATTTGCAACTTCATCTTAATGAGGAAGCAAAGTGCTCAAAAAATGAGCACAAAAAATGTAAATATAGTTAAATGGAACACCCGAGATAGGATTCACAGCTAGTTTAAGATAGGATTGTAGTAATAAACCGGTAATCAAATATTATAATACAGGCCTTATTTTCACTGAATTGTGAAACGATGAGTCCTTGCAGATAAGGTCTTAATGGCCTGAATTCTGTGAAGAAGAAGATGGAACCTGACACGAAATGAGGGATGGTGCCAATGACAGAGCTAACGCCGTACAAATGAATGCACGCTAAGTCTTTGACACACTATAATTTATCACGCTATCCCGCCCTCGGCATCCCTTGCCTCGCAGACTGTGATTGGGACAAATATAAATAAGGCGTACGCGTCTTCCGCTCCTCAATCTTTCTCTATTCCATCCTCTCACACGAGAACGATATAAACGCGGCTTAACGGATTCTCCTAATCCCCCGGGAATACGTGCAAACGTGTGACGAACATGCCGGGGTTCGGGTTATCGCGATTACTCAATCTGAAAAATGTTGCCAAATTAGTCTCCTCAAGCACTACACCTTTTTCTTCTCATCCCATCTCGTAGGTTATCACATTTCCCTGGTTTTTACATTTCTCGGGTCTTTACATTTCTTAGAAGTTGAGATTTCTTCGCCTATAATATTTCCTGAAAGGTGTTGAGCTTGCAGCCCCGTGACATAACTCGAACTTTCAGTCTTAGGGAATAAGGAAAACTTCCTAACTTTGGTGCTTGGAAAGTTAAAGTATGCAAACTTGGACACTGCCAAGTTGAAAGTGTTCCAAGTTGGCTGTTTTCGAATTGTAAACATTTAAACTTGGATACTTTTAAGAATCATAAATTGAGTTGAAAGTGTTTAAACTTGAACTCTACTACTTTGAAAGTATTTAACCCGCTTCGTTTTCTCGTTGAGAATTTCCCTCTCGTTTGATGATATCCTTTAATATCTCCTGAAATTCATTTCTCGGTCAATAGAAATTTCATCTCGGTCAATTTCAATTTCAATTTTCAATTTCGTGAATGTACATGAGCTAAGATGCAGATACATTCCCGCCATTTTCTGATTTTATTCTTGTTTTAAAAAACGCGGTATACAAAAATAAATGACTAGGTTCAGTCCATCGCGTCTTATGACGTCACGAAAAGATATTTTCCTTTCTCTGTCTCTCCCTCTCTCTCAGAGCCTTCTTCTTGCTTTCGTAAAAGTTTTCCAAACTTTGTATAATCATTTCTCTTGGAATGTTCCGGTTGTGCCTCACCCTCTTATTTTTGCACTGATTCTCTACCCCTTGCCACCGTCAATGCTCAACCGCCATTCACCTCGCTGCGCTTATCTCGGCGAATTCTTTCGCGGTACATCCGGAAAATACTCTCGTTCTTTCTCGATTTTGCCCTGTCTTCACGAAGAGAAGAATTTTAATTTTTCCAGAAAATTCACGATTTCCACGCTTCCGGCAACCTCAAAGGATATACAAAGGTCTGACACAAGCTTGGCAAATCTTGAGGTTTAATTCTGAAGGGGTAGGCAGAACGACTTTATAAAGTGAAGTTTTCAATTTCCTTTATTTTATTTTATTTTATTTTAATTTTTTAACCGAATTTTTTCAAGAGATGTTCGAACTATGGGTGTGAGGTGCCACGTCTTATAACTGTAATTTGATCTTATCCAAGTTTCGTTAATCTTCTTCCATATTATGCAAAATCTCCAAGTCTGGGAAATGATTTGTGGGCTATCGTTCACATTTAGAGGTTGAAATCATCCCTATATTTATATTTCTATATTTCACCCCCTATTTCTATATTTTTGAGTGTTTTACTGTGTTACGAGCAATTTCAGAACTTCAAATCATCTTAATAAATTTTATAAATTAGCTGTCAACAAAATTCTGCTTTCTTTAGAGATTTTGATGCATTTTAGGGAATTTTAAAAGATTTCACGAGATTTTGTAAAGTTTCAAAAGATTTCATGAAACTCTAATAGATTTTAAAGAATTTATGAGATTTTAAGGGATTTCAAATGTTGTAGTATAGAATTTTAGAGAATTCAAAGATGTTTTTAGGAATGTAAAAAAATTCAGCGTATTTCAGGTCATTAAATTTTAAAGTATTTCATGATATTTTGCAAAATTTTAAAGGATTTTATTGAATTCTAATAGATGTTAAAAATTTATAAAATTTTAAGAGATTTTACACATTTCAGTGGAATTTTAAAGAATTTAAAGGTCATTTAGGTCATTTCAATACGTTTCCAATAATTTGAAGAGATTTTGACGTATTTCAAGGGATTTTAAAGTTCCTCGTGGAATTTAAAAATATTTCAAGGGATTTATAAAAGATTTTGTGGAATTTTGAATGATTACATGAAATTTTAAGAGATTTTTAGGAATTCAAAAGAATCAGTGAAACTTTACAAAATTTCACTGAATATTAACAAATTTGAAGGAGTTTCGTGAAATTTTAATACGTTTTTAATGATTTGAAAAAATTTCACATTTATGGGTTGAAATCACCCCTATATCTATATTCCTACATTTCATCCCCTATTTCTATATTTTTGAGTGCTTTGTTGTGTTACGAGCAGTTTCAGAACTTAAATTCATGTTAATAAATTGTATAAATCAGCTCTCAATAAAATTCTGCTGCACAAATAAAAATAATAAAATGCTCCTCCAAAAATAGCGAATATGTATACATATTCACTATTTTCAGAATCATATTCACTATAACAGAATCACTCAGAAGCATTTAAATAAGCATTTAAATCTCAATTTGATGAATGCATAATTTTCGTAAAATTAGTCAATCCCTTAACCTTTTCAATGAATTTCCTTAACTTTTCGGAAAATTAATAATTTATTAGGAAAATTTTCCAATATTCATGGACCAATAAATAATTTAAACAAATTGAATTTGTTTAAATAATTAAAAAGTAATTAAAGAATGTTGATAAATAAGCTAAGAAAAAAACTAATTTTCACCAAAAAAATCATTTAAATAATTCCAATTTGTTTAAATTTGACTAACTTACATGGAGCAAAAATCGGAAAAATAAATTTTGCAGACGAAGTGGAAAAACTGCCAAAAAGTTCTATAGTAATTCCAACTTTGTATGAAAAATTTCCGAATCCAGGTAAGAAATATTTCACGTAAAAGGAAAAAATATAAAATATTATCGGAAAAATGAATTTCGTAAACGAAGTGGAAAAATTACTAAAAAGTTTTGAAGTATTTCCGATTTCGTTGGAAAAATTCCGAATCCAGGTAGGAAAAATTTCCTACCTGTTCGGATATTTATACAATCTCCTCAGTTTTACGGAATATTTCCTAAGCTTTAGGAAATATTTCCTAACTTTTCGAAATATTTCCGAAATTTTCGAGAAAAAACCAATATATTCGGAAAAATTTCCAAAATTTCGTGGAAAAAGTGTATATCCGACCTTTTTCGGAAAAATTTCCTACTACATCGTATGAAAAATTTCCGAAATTTTTTAGAGTGTAGTAGACTAATAAAACAACATCAACTCAAAATGATTTCGATCGATTTACTGAAGGCAGTTAGAAAAATGGGATTAAACGTCAACAAATTGTTGGTGAGAGATGATCCACCTCTCGGTAGTCCCCTTTCAGCCTCCCCCCTCTCTCTCACTCCTTATGCTTTCCAGCATCGATGGTGCAAGAGGGTGCACGATGACACTCGGTTACGACATTAGCGACGTTTCTCACCCCGACTACTCGCACTTCGTCAATGTCAGACTTTCACTGACAGCAGCTCTCACACTGCAACTTCCGTAAGATCCCACGGGTAAAATATTTGACTCAAGAATTTACAAACCAACCGTGACAGTTTTGAGATCGCACTGATGATAAGTTTAATTCCCATTAAGATCAACTGCCACGTAATTCGATTTTCGACAAAGTTAGAAGAAAAATATATCATATATAAACATATCTGAAAGAAGCAAAACTCTGTCGTGGAAATAATACAACTCTCGAAACACAAATCGAGACTCTGGTGATTTACTTCGCCCTGGGGCGATAAGTTGGTCGCCCCGCAGCATCTCACCGCTACAGTCCTGTGATGTAATAGAACCACTCTGATTCCAATAACCATGAATCTATCAGACGTCAAAACGCAATCTCCACCTGAAAGCCAGCGGCAGCTGCACAACACTATACCGTTCGACCACAAATCAGGCAGTATCTGAATCCGTATATCTTAGACTTACTCAGTGCGTACGACCTTCACGTGGAATGGAGATGTAAAAGAAGTCGAGTGTAGGAGATATCCGGGCGTTATCCTTTTCGTGGGAAAATGCCTCAGCAAGCAATAGGTCAACCAGGGTGGGGACTTTACAAAATTATCCTAACAAATGTACCGGGTGTTCCGAAATACATCTCAAATATAATTTTACTTACATTTTAAACAATTACACTGTTTTAGCCAGGTTCTAGCTAGAACTTCTGTGCAGCTCCTAACGAGAGAACCCTTTCATCGACCGACTATTGGTAGAGTTCCGTCTAGACCTCATGGGGAGATCATCATGGGGTCACGTGTGCCCTCTCGATCACGTGACCCCTCTCGATCACGTGACCACCTCTCAACCACGTGACCCTTCCAGATCACGTGACCACCTCTTAACCACGTGACCCCCTTTCAACCACGAGATGTTTAGGGTTAGGTTAGGTAAGGTTTAGGGTTAGATTAGGTTAGAATCCATCCCTCATGGGGTCATATGACCCCCTCGATCATGTGACCCCTATAGATCACGTGACCTCCTCGATCACGAGAAGCCCTCGACCACATGACCCCATAGATCACGTAACCACAATGACGATACGCCCTTCTTGACCTCCAAGGAGGTGAGTGACCTTAATGTCATACACCCTTCTTGACCCATATGTGACATACGCCCTTTTTGGCCACTAAGTGAGATACGCCCTTCCTGAACCCATATAGAGATGGGGTTTAAGAAGAATTTATTGATCTATTGATCAGGTGATTGGTTTTTAGCCAATTTCAATGAAATTTAGATCATTCATTACACATATAACTGATATTCTAATATTTTAAGTTATTTAAAAAAAATAACATCTTGAAAAAGTTTCCAAGATGCACTACGTGTAAATAACCAATAGGGCGGAAGTAAAAATTTTACTTAATATACAGGGTGTTTCTCGAGTTATCTGCCAACGTGAAACTACAAATACTAGAGCAAAAACTAAGTCGAAAACTCCCATAACAAAATGTTGAAAAATGCGTAGTTTTCAAACTACAGAGCAACAAAGTTAACCAATCAGAAGTACAATACTAGTTCTCACACATTCAACGCGTGGGTCACGGATACTAGATTGTCTAAATCTTGCTTCAAATAATTTTAAGTGGTTGAAGAAGTCATGAATTTAAAAATAATTTTAAAGCATTTTAAGTTATTTCAAGTGATTTTACATATTTTCAAACGATTTTGCACAGGTTTAGTTATTTTAAAGAATTATAAAAGATTCTAAAAAATTTTAAGACACTTCAAAGAATTTCAAAGGAATTTAAGTAATTTTTAAGTGATAAGTGAAATCTTAAAAGATAAAATAAAGTACGAACTTTTAAGTAATGTCAAACCAGTTTGTGTTATTTTAAGGGGTTTCCAAAAAATTCAAGTAATTTTATAGAATTTAAAGGGATTTGAAGCGATTTTTAAGTTCTTTGTGGAATTTTAAAATACTTAAAATAATTTTATATAATTTTAAGGAATTCTACGATTTTTCAGGAATTTAAAAGCAGTTTAAATTATTATAAATGATTTGACATATTTTCAAAGAATTTAAAGGAATTTTAAATAATTTTCAGTGATTGTGTTCAGATATTTCAGAAGAATTCAATGATCAAGAGATCTTAAGTGATTTCAGGAGAATTCAAGTGACTTTAAGTGACTTCAAACAACTTCAAGCGTCGAACAACCTCGAAGCGATTTTTTATTTATTTTTTTTTCCATGTATCTTTTAGAAACTGAGAATGTAAAAATAAGTTTTATACTAAATCTCTCTAGACACACTTTCAAAGTCCTTTCTGCCCTTTGGAGGGCTCTAAACAAAAAACGTCCTCATTTCTTTCGAAGGGAGAATTTTCCTTGTTTTCCACGTCCCAGAGGAAGCGACAGTCGGTTAACTGGGCCGGGGAGTCCCTGAACTATATCCTAGCACACAAAACCAATCGCGACACCTTCAATGTCCAACCGAACTACCCAACAGCAATAATGGGGTGGGGGGTGGGTTGTGGGGAAAAGCAATGGTCCCAGAACCGAGTGGTCGAAGGGGTCGCGTTACGGTATACGAAAACGAGAAGACTCGGAGGAGCACTCGCCGGGGTCATCTTTCCTTTATTGGCCATAAAAGAAATAATGCGATGCTATTGGATACGCGTGCCGTCGCTGAAAAACGACAAAACGATACAAATAGCCAAGCTCACTTCCGTTGTACGTGAGCAATTTATTTTAACGACCCTGAAAATAAAAGAAAAGAAATAGCAGCGAAGAAATTTTTTCAGGAAACAACCAGTAGATATACTTCAGGAATCAGGAATGGAAATCTTGTCAGAGAGAGTTTCCTACCCGATAATTTCTAATATAAACGTATTTTAAAAGCGTTGAGATCAATTCGGATCCAGACAAATATTTCAAAAATTTCAACGGATTTCAATGAATAGAGAAACTGTCAAGGGATTTAAAAAAATATCGATAGATTTGCAACAGTAAATATACTTATATATTTATATACTTATATGTATTTATATTGTATGTACTTCAATATTTACTATTTGTTATTTATACCCGTGCAGAAATTGCCCTATTCCCGAGTAGAAATTTTGCTGTGGCCCCGATCGGGCCCAGATTGGGGTATCTGGCCCCGATCGGGTCCAGATCGGGGGATTTCAGACCGGGAATGAAACACACGGCCCGACCAGGCCCAGACCTGGCCAAACCTGGCCGGATTGGAGCCCGATCGGGCCGGGCGTTTCATCGCCGATCTGGGCCAGGTTTGGAAATTTCTACACGGGTTTGTGACAGATTGACGATCTGGCCCAGATCGGTTTTAAGCGGTCTTAAAATCGGGTCGGGGATAATTGCGTGGCCCAGAGCCGTGCCAGACCAGGCTCAGTTACCTATTCCAACGCTCGAAACGCCACCGCAGCATTATTTTTGAAAATACAATTTCTCAATTTTAAAAACACGTTCTGAGTCAATTTTCATTGTGACAACGCTGATGAGAAATTAAAATATTTTTGCTAGGTAAAAAATTGAATATCCCAAGTAGAAATTTTGCTGTGGCCCCGATCTGGCCCAGATTGGGGAATCTGGCCCCGATCGAGTCCAGATCGGGGGATTTCAGACCGGGGATGAAACACACGGCCCGACCAGGCCCAGACCTGGCCGGATCGGGGCCCGATCGGGCCGGGCGTTTCATCACCGATCTGGGTCAGGTTTGAAAATTTTTACACGGGATTATATAATTCTGACTAAATAAAAAATTTGCACTTACTTTATCAATCTAATTTAACAATAATTTATTTATAGAGGTCGTTTGCGAAAAATTTCAAGAAACTGAGGAGGACGTGTTGTCCCACCCCGAGTAGAAATTTTGCTGTGGCCCCGATCGGGCCCAGATTGGGGAATCTGGTCCCGATCGGGTCCATGTCGGGGGATTTCAGACCGGGGATGAAACACATGGCCCGACCAGGCCCAGACCTGGCCAAACCTGGCCCGATAGGGGCCCGATCGGGCCGGGCGTTTCATCACCGATCTGGGCCAGGTTTGGAAATTTCTACACGGGACATTGGGACAATTTTCGGTAACGCGAAAGATTGGAGCGGCCATCGCAGGGAAAGGAAGCACTAGCAAAAAAGTTATGTTTATAAAAAAAGTTCTAATACCCGTGTAGACATTTCCAAACCTGGCCCAGATCGGTGATGAAACGCCCGGCCCGATCGGGCCCCGATCCGGCCAAGTTTAGCCAGGTCTGGGCTTGGTCGGGCCGTGTGTTTCATCCCCGGTCTGAAATCCCCCGATCTGGACCCGATCGGGGCCAGGTTCCCTAATCTGAGCCCGATCGGGGCCACAGCAAAATTTCTACTCGAGTAAATTCATATTAAAATTAATTAGTATTTGCATTTTTTACTATATATTAATAAGAAATGTGACATTAACAGGGCACAGGTCTGGCCTCGGGTCGGGTACTGACCAGGCACCGATCGGGCTATTCAGTTCGGCCCCGGTCAGGCCGTGCGTTTCATCAGCGGTCTGGCCCAGAACAGGTTCCCCGATCTGGGCCCGATTTGGCCAGATCTGAGCCGGATCGCGTCCATGGTGAAATTTCTGCTCGGGTATCAATCAATTTATCCTTGATACAATTTTGTACCTTTTTTGTATATGAATATTACTAATTGTTCATGCAATGTTTCACGCGAACTGTAAAACGCGTATAAAAAAACGTATATAAAACTAGTATAAAACTCATTTTGTGAGATTGTTTGTCGAGAATTCTTTATATGAATACGAGTGCCTATCATCAGCGACAGATGGCGAATTCAACACTGAATATAAAACAGATTTAGTCGAGGTGAGACAATAAAAATGAAGCAGTAAACAGGATATGAGTGTAAGGGAGAAGAGTGAGAAAATACCGATTCGGAGAAGGAGAGGACTTTATAAAAAGTCGAAAGATTCGTATCTGAGTACCTCGAGAGGCCAAGACAATCTCCCATGAAAGAGAGAAACAAAAAACATTCTCCCTTTGCCCCTCGTTTATGGCATTTAACTTGCAAATCCGCCTGCTGGGATCTTCTGATATCCTTCCAGCATGTGTGGAAAGTCGTGGGGGAGGAATTTTCTCTCTCGGTGGTGCTAAGAAGTCGAGAAAGGGACAGTAGGAAACGCTTTGCGAAGAAAGAGGATACGGAAAAAAAAGAATAGAAGCGTGTGAAAAATACGAGGGTGAAAAGGTGTCGGAGGTCACTGTTCCTTCAAAGGATTCCTTTGGAAGAAAAGATCTCTGCCTTGGGAGAAATCGAGAAGCTTAGATAACAGAAGTGACGAAATACTCTTCCGAAAATGTTGAAAAACTCTGAGAAGTTAATTCCAAGAGAAGATATAATTTTTGGGGTGGAATTTTTATTAATCCTTAAATAAGTACACACTTGTTTTGAGAGTCATCAAGTTAACACATGTCTCAATTTTGTTTTGCTTCTTACGACTTCAGGTCATTCAAAAGTTAATTAGGTTTAAAACAACAATGTATGCGAGATTTTCGAGACATTTCGTTACTCCACTTTTTTTAGAGAGGAATTTCAAGAGATTGATATTAATATTTATAAATTTCATAAAATTCCTAGAAACCCCTTAGCTTTTCTAAAAGTTCAATAAATTTCGGAAAATCCTTTCAAATTACTTAACATTACTTAAAATCCCATAAAATCGTGTTAAAATCCTTAAAATTCAATAACTTGCGTTAAAGTTAAGAAATCTTTCATTGGAAGGGCATAAAATCGCTGAATTTCAATTAAATATCATATAATTTTGGAATATACTTCCGGAAATTTGAAACCTCCGATTTTCTTTAGGCTCCGTATACTTATGTATTTTGACGCGCTGATTACGAAAATATTAGTAAAAATTGGCGACTAGTCTATTTTTATGGTGAAACCATGAAAAAACCATAAAAATCATGGTTTTTTGCGTTTATCTCAGTCAATTAGCAAAATTTTAAAAAAATTTTTCAAACAAAAGTTGTATATCTCATCGAAATATGTATTTTTTGTTTCAAGCACTTTTTTCTGCGATATACATATATCAGTATTTAATTGAAAATGGAATCTGATAAATATGAGATATGAGTTATTGAGACGGCGGCTTCCATCCGAGTATAACCAAGCAAAGCGCTGCTTAACTTCTTAGATCGAACAGAAGCCTTCAACAATTCCACGTGCTCATCGGACGTAATATTCAGAGTTATGGCAAACGAATATAAGAACTGCAGAATTTCTTACAATCTCTTGAAATTTCCTAAAAATACTCAAAATTTAATTAAATATTGTTAAGTAATTTACAACACCATTAAATTTCTTCAAATATTTATAAATTTCATAAAATTTCTAGGAATCCATTAGTTTCACTATAAAAGCTCAATAAATATCGCAAAATCCCTTAAAATTCCTTAAGATTTACTTAAACTCCAATAAAATCGTGTTAAAATCCCTAAAATTCAAGAAACTTTTTCATAATTTGATACATTCAAACGTACTTGTCTTAAAATTCAGAATGATTTTATAGGAAAGGCCTAAAATCGTTAAATTTCAATTAAATATCATATAATTTTGTGTCCCGCGCAATGTAGCTTGAATATAATATTCTTAGTAATTATATAATTCTACTAAATAATAGCAGCTTTTAGATATGCCAAAAAAATCTAAAAAAAATTTTTTGTTTAAAAAATAAATTTTAAAAATAACAAATAAACTCGAAGTCAAGGAAATATCAGGGAAAAAAATTTGTTAGGGAAATCAGGAAAATTTGAGTAGTCGTCAGGGAAAATAGAGATTGATGTATTGATAATAATAATAAATTATATTTTATTTAAGAGATTTTAGAAAATAATTTTAATTTTAAGGGATTTTAATTATTCTCATGGAATTTTAAGGGCATGTGGTAATTACTATATTCCTCTAAAGAATTTCAAGTGGTGTTTCCAACAATTTTTTTTTGGAGATATCGATGCATTTTAGGGAATTTTAAAGGATTTCACGAGATTTTGTATAAAAGTTTCAAAAGATTTCATGGAACTCTAATCTGCCAATAGATTTTAAAGAATTTAAGAGATCTTAAGGAATTGTATGGAATTTTAAATATTGTAGTATAGAATTTAAAGGGGGGAGGGTCCCGAAATTTTTTTTTTTCGATTATTTGAAAATTTGTGTACTTGTTCTAGAACATCTCAAGAATGTCTCCTCAAAATTTTAGAACAAAATCTTTATTAGTGTTGAAATGGCAGGCTATTATGCTATTATGCGCCGCCATTTTCAAAGTTAAAGAAAAATCATAGTATACTAAGGATGTATCTAAATAACAATAAAAGATTTTTTTTTTAAATTTTTTCACCTCAAAAAAAGTTTTTGAAAATCGACCTCGTTTCGGGACCTTCCCCCCTTAAAGGATTCAAAGATTTTTCTGGGAATTTCAAAAAATTCAGCCAATTTTAGGGCACTTCAATAGGTTTCCAATAATTTAAAGAGATTTTAACGCATTTTAGGGAATTAAATTTTAAAGCATTCCATGATATTTTGTAAAATTTTAAAGGATTTCATTGAATTCTAATATGTAGATATTAAAAAATTTATAAGATTTTAAGAGATTTTACACATTTTAGTGGGGTTTTAAAGAATTTAAAGATGGTTCTAGGAATTTCAAAATAGTTCAGTGGATTTTGAGAGATTTCTATAGGTTTCCAACAATTTGAAGAGATTTTGACGTAATTTAAGGAATTTTGAAGGATTACATGAAATTTTAAGAGATTTTTAGGAATTTAAAAAAATTTCTAAAGTTTTTCACGAAACTTAAAGGATTTTAATTGATTTGGGAAAGTTTAAAAGAATTAGTGAAACTTTACAAGATTTCATGGAATATTAACAAATTTGAAGGGGTTTCGTGGAATTTTAAAACGTTTTCAGAGATTTCAAGAAACTTCAAAGAATTTTAAGAGATTTCCAAGGATGTGGTGAATTTTAGAGATTTTTATCATTTTTAAGTGATTTTAAGTGATTTAAAATTTTGTCTAGGAAATTTAAAGTATTTTAAGAGATTCTTATATTTGTAAACTGCCAGGAAAATGTGTCTAAAAGTCAGGGAAATGTCAGGGAAATTGAAAAATTGAATTTTGTGGTTACACTGATAATCTATTTATAAAATAATACACTATTCTGTTTCTAAAATTATTTTTACTCATCATACATACTCGTATAAAGTCCAATGTGGACAAAATAAATGAATGAAACTATCGTACTTTATTATTAATAACAAGGGGGGCTTCGCCCCCCTGCGCGCTTCGCGCGCCTACCCCCCATTCCGATTCATGTTCGACCCCTAATAGAATTCTGTGTAGTTCTATGATTTCTATTATTGATATTATTATTTAATTAATATTATTATTACTTAATTAAATAAATTATTAATTAAAACATAGAATTAATTATTTTTTATTGATTTTTTGCCAATTTCTTTGAATGTATATTTTATATTTTACATTTTATATTTTAATTAAATCTTTAATTTTCACTGTATTTATGAGTAAATATAGTAACCATTATGACTATAATTTAAAATTCAATGAAATTTTTATAATTTATTTACATTTTGAG
>CAJFCP010025952.1:121912-148103 GCA_904066005.1 Synergus itoensis | reverse complement strand
TGGAATGATATAAGTAGATATTTTGAGCATTTCTACTTGAAATCATCCCAAATGCATAAAACTATATATAGTTTAAGCATTTGGGATGATTTCAAGTAGAAATGCTCAAAATATCTACATTTAGAATTATCACAGTATCAAACGGGAACCTCATTAGGGCCACAGCAGGGCCCTTTGTTTGGTAGGGCTGTGGAAGGGTGATACCCACTAGACCCCTACTAGAACTTCTATAGTAGTAGGGCCCACACTGACAAAAGCGTTACGATCTTGCTGGGGCCCAGGTTAGTTTTCCCCATCAGGGCCAGATTAGAAAAAGGGAAAACTAGTGAGGGCCCCACTAGGCCCCTTTTCAAATTTCTACACGGGTAATTGATCCTTTAATTAATAAAATGCGTAGAAAAGTTGTGGAAAATATTGTTTCTTTAGTTTGTAGGTGGTGGGGTTCTTTGAGGTAGAAATACTTGGTGTCGTTTTGAACGAAAGCAAGGGTGGAGGAAGTTACTGATGAACTTGAGTCATCGATCATCCAATTAACTGGGCGATCAATCATCCCGCTGCCATTTGCCCCAAACACGTTTCGAAGCAACTAGATGCTTCAGACCACGCGGTGGTCCAGCATCCTTCGGTCCTCACCCCTCTTCTAGTCAGAACCGACCTGCTCGACCCTTACGCTGAATCCCTAATCAACCCTTTTCAACGCGCGTAATTTCGAGCCATCGCCTGCTGCTTGCAACGCGTCCCACCTTCCCAAAGTTATCGACTTGCTCCTGGCTTCTCACACCCTTCGATCTGCTTTTGCTTCATGATTGATGCTACTGATTCTTCGGAAAATCAATATCAATTACACTAATTCTCTTCATTTACTCTCTTTCAAAAACTCTAGAAAAATGGTTGGCTACTTTTAGAAGATTTGAGTTATTTCAAGACGAAAGTCGTTTTACTCTCCAGTGTCTTTTCCAAAAAAAAAACAACTTCCCCCCAATATACTGATATGTATACTGTATATCCTTTATAACAGTTTGGAAGGATAAGCCTGCATAAAAAGTGAAACAATCTTAAATGCAGTCTAAATAGAATGTAAAGCAATATACATTAAGGGATTATGCCCGGTTTATTTCCAAAAAAAAAAGATTTTTTACCCGTGTGGCAATCGCCTAATTTCTTCCTGGCTCCATTCTTGGGCCAAGCCAGGGGCCTCTAGCCTGGTCCTAGCTTTTAATTTGTAATGGCGCGAGGTACAGCCCAACCCGACTATACTTCCTAAAAATTCTGGCAGATGGCGTTGAAGTATTCTGTTTTCATTTTGCGATCTGGCAAGCTAGGCCCTAGCCAGATTCTCCGTTTTATGGGGTGTTTGGGCCCAATTTGCCACGCTTGGGGGTAGCTTAGGCCATAAAACAATTTCCACACGCGTAATAATTTTTTTGTAAAGACAGTTGAGATGAATGGTATACAAATAATATATCATTGGATTAAGAAACTTTTGAAGTAAAAAGAAATGCTGGCCGATTATGAAAACACGATTTCGCGAAATGACAAAGAATTGTGATTGTGGAGCGTCAAGGTTGCTTTGGAAAAATTGATTTTAAGAAATTTTGAATTTAGGTCGGTACTTGCGCGTTGTAGATTTTCATTCTAGGGATGTTTGGCATGATTTAAGCCAATAGAAAAAAATAGACGAAAAAAAGAAAATTAATCCGGGAATAGACCCTTAAATGCCTTAAAAAATTTTCGAAAGTAATTATTGAAGAATTATAGAATTTTAAAGAATTTCAACAAGTTTCTGGGAATTTTAAGAGATTTTCACAAATTTTAAACAATTTCGAATGTTTTTGTGAAATTTTAAGAGATTTAAAAAGGTTTCTGGGATTTTAAGAGATTTTAAATGTTGTCATGGAATGTCAAGAATTTTAAGAGAATTCAAGGGATTTTAATTATTTTTTTAAGGCTTTAATGGCATTTTTAAGAATTTCATAAAATTTAACGAGATTTCTAATACTTTTAATGGATTTTAAAGTATATATAGAGAGTTTATAAATTGTATCTTATAATTTTAAAGAATTTCAAAAATTTCACAACTTTGAACAGATTTCAAGAGATTTTTATGATTTTCAAAATATTTTATGGGATTTAAAGTATTTTAAAATTTGTCAGGGAATTTTATTGAAGGTTTTCAACAGATTTTCATACTTTTTAAAAGATTTTTTAGAATTTACAAGAATTTCGAAGGTGTTCGTAAAATTTTAAAGATTTTCAAGAGTTAAAATATATAAAATTTTTAAGGATTTCATGGGATTTGATGAAATTGCTAATGATTTTGAGAGAATATTTTAAGTGTTAAGAAACTTCAAGAGGTTTCTAGGAATTTTTAGGGATTTTAACAAATTTTAAGGAATTTCGAAGGTTTTTGTGAAATTTTAAGGGACGAGGGCAAACCAACACGCGCCAATCAACCAAATAGGTACTTTTAATGGGTTTTAAAGGATATAAAGTGTTTTCAAATGTTATTATCGTAGAATTTTAAACAATTTAAAGAATTTCACAACTTTGAACATATTTCAACAGATTTTTATGACTTTCAAAATATTTTATGGGATTTAAAGGATTTAAAAATTTGCCAGGGAATTTTATTGAAGGATTTCAACAGATCTTCATAATTTTTAAAATATTTTGTAGAATTTAAAAGGATTTCGAAGGTGTTCGTAAAATTTTAAGAGTTTTCAACGGATTTTCCTAATTTTTAAAAGATTTTATAAAATTTTTAAGGATTTCATGGGATTTGATGAAATTTCTAATAATTTTAAGAGATTATTTTAAATGTTAAGAAATTTCAAGAGGTTTCTAGAAATTTTAAGAAGTTTTAACGAATTTTAAGGAATTTAGAAGTTTTTCGTGAAATTTTAAGAGACGAGGGCAAACCAACACGCGCGCGATTATTTTTTTTCCTTTCTTAAAACTTCAAGTCATTCAAAAGCCAATCAGGTTTGCAACAATAATGTATGCGAGATTTTCGAGACATTTCGTTACACAATACGGAATAGACGATAATCCTATTATTAAAAGGACATACGTATCGAATATCGAAAAACTGTAATGCTAAAATGCGTGGATCCGATTCCTTATTGGTCAATACTCAATACTGTTCGTGACGCGTCGTATATCGACAATCGCGGGCGACGCGGGAAATTTTAAATCTTTATATTGTACAAAATCGCTTAAATTAAAAATAAAGTCAACCCGCGCGCGGAAGCGCGCGTTCAATCTCGTTATATTATAAACGGTGTCGTCTCTAATCACTGTCTAGCATGTTATCATGTTAAGAAAGTATATAATATGTATATCCTTTCATCGAGAATCAGTGATGCGAGCATAATGATGAACGATTCGCGTAAATTCGCATGAACGAGCATCACTTGGTGTCTTCTGGCAATGCGTACCTGTACCACCGTCTACGTGCATATCGCGTTGAGTAGCTGGAATTGATAGACTCCCCCTAGTTAACACGGTTTAGTGCAGGTTAGCACGTAGCGTGAGCGGTAGCATGTTCCCCGCTCCAGGAAAGGCATTTGATGCATAACTCGATATTGGATTGTTCATATAATGCGAGAGGTACAACGCACGTGAAGGAAATTCACAAGTTTGATCCATTACGCACATAATACCTTCACGAAAACATCTTTATCAAAATTCCACTATTCAGAACAATGTGACCAACTTTTTTTAGATTGGCTACATTGCATATGCTCGACAGCTAAAATTGAAGTAAAATGTTTTCTTATAATTTAAATTCCATAAAAAAAAGGATCAGAAATGACGAAATTAAAGAAAAATAAATATTCGATAAAATTATTCGACTGGTTGGCAGGTTTGGTTTGAGAGACAAAAGCACAAATATTTCAAATTAACAGAATTATTATTAGAATCAAAACATCAGACGTGGAAAATCAAGATTACGAAATCACGATTGGAAACAGATTATCGCGAAGTAAACAAAAGACGAAGATACAAACAAGAATGCTAATTCGTGACAACGAATTATCCAATTCTACAATTTTAAACTTTTCGAAATAATATTTAAATAATAATTTCAAATCGAGCGCTTGTAAAAGTTGCGACAAGAAATCAAAACCCTTGCAATCAAATTCAAAAAAAAGCACATACAAAAATACGCAATAGTCACAGACATACAGACATTCAATAAATAATGCGTTGGCCATAAAACATGAGATCAATCGATCAAAATCAAGAAATGGAAATCAATTAAAACCATTTTTATAATATCCCCACCGAATGTGTGAATTGCTCATTTGATTATGTCATCTTATTTTGTATCAATTGATATTGTGTCCATATTTATACTTGATTTTATTGAATTGACAATGATTTCCGTTGGCCAGTCGAATTAATTATTTGAATTTATCGCTGTGATTTTATGAGTTTAGAACAACAATTTAGAAAACATTTGACAAAAACTTAGAAAATAAAAAGTTAAAAAAAGAAATATACATTTGGGAGGTTGTTTCTATGTTTCTATGTTTCTATGTTGTAAATTCTTATGTCTTCAAAGAGATTTTAATTGGTCTCGCATACGAGTTGAACTTGAGAGATACTGCAACATGGCTAATTTATGGAAATGAACTTTTACATCGCAAATTGGGTACTTGAGTACAATTTATTTAAAGGCAAGACCCACCAGCTTCAGCGGTAGCCAAGTGAACACTATGCAAACGCAAAACGCGTCTGCGCTCTCTCTTCTCGATTTATATCTATTTCCATAATTTCCTCTTAACTGATAATTCACCACCATCGACGCACCCTGGGGCGTTGTTGCTTCCAACCGAGTACCTTCTTCTCTGCTTTTCACCTTTATCTATCACCTCATGAGCTTCTCAGTTCATTTCCTTCAGAAATATATTTTACATATCTAACACTAGAAATATGCCATTACATAGAATTTTATTCTTCATTTTATTGTATATCAACAAAATACCAGCCAAATCTTTTCGAATCCCGAGTCGAAATATACACGCAAAAAAAAAATAGCTGAATTTACCATTTAAAAAAGTCAATTTGCGCTCTGAACGCATTTTTCCTGGAATTTAGTAAGTTTTACTATTTCAAATGGTAATTTTTGCTAAGAAAATTGCAAACCCTTCTTTTTAATTGTAAGAGTTACAATTTGAAATAGTAAAACTTACTAAATTCCAGGAAAAATGCGTTCAGAACGCAAGTTGACTATTTTAAATGGTAAATTCAGCTATTTTCTTTTTTCCGTGTAGGTCCTCCTTTAGCCTCCAAATTCTCTAAATTCGAGAACTTAGGAGGATCAAAAGAGGATTTATTTCAATATATTCTAAGTCCTCATTAAATCCTCAAAATGTGCGCAAATTTCCACTTTTACATGTTTTGAGGACTAAAAGAGGATTTGGTGAAAGCCTCGTTACAGCCTCTTAGGTCCTCCATTAAATTCGATATATATTCTAATGCGCTTGCGTCGCAGATAATATAATAATTTATCATTTTTACAACAATGTAAAGTTGTTGAAAATGCAATCGCTGTTCCGATTCAAAATCTTACGTCAGTTTGTATATACATGAACATAGATGACACTGTGTACATTGGATTACCAATCAACGAAAAAGAGCTTGAATAAGAATATTAGCACTTAATATCTGGATTATAATTAATATAAAATTAGAGAACTACCAGCATGAACTATTTTTATATAAGATTTTCAAGTAACGATCTCCTGTTAGTTTTTGAATAGCGTAGGAAATTAATATTCATTGATTTTTATATAATTTGTTAGAATGTAGATAATCAATCTCTATGACATTATTAAATATTAAAAAATAGTGAATAATTATAACTATTAATTGTCATTAATAATTTTACATTCTGAGACTAACACAGAGAGAAAATGGAGGTTTAAATGAGGACTTAGAAAATTTTTTAAAAATTCAATTAGGCTAAAGAGGATTAAAAGAAGACTCAGCAGAATCTTAGAGACCTAAATCAGGACTTAGAAAATCCTACGAAAATTGCAAAGAGAACAAAAAGGATCAAAAAAGTACTAAATAGGACCTAAGAGAACTAAACGAGGATGTCGAGGACTAATAAAGAGAACAAAACTAGGATTTATTAAGCACTATGGAGCATCAACAGAGAACCTATATTTCGACTCGGGATTCCTTTGAAATATAATGATTGACCCTGAAACATAGTAAAATCTTGAGTATCTTCTAAAATTCCCTAGTAGAAATTGGTCCTAGTTTTATGCAAGTTTCTAGTCAATTTTTCCCTACGTCTGGTTAGCACCCAACTAGGAAACTTGTCAGTTACTAGTGAGGAATGTAACGCAGCTTCGAGTGAGGAACTGACTAGTGACTAGGAAATCTAGAAGGAATCTAGTTAGTTTCTTACAAGGTATTTACGTACTCTCTAATAATAATATATAACGGAAAATTTACAAAAAAAAATTTCTCTTACACGTATAATCGTACATAGTGTCTTTTATACATATAATTGCACGAAAAAACGCTTTCGAAAAATCGCACTCGCTGGAGACTCGAACCCCCGACGACCCTAACAATCCTAAACCCTATAGCCTAAACCTAATACACCGCGCCGGGCGCCTTACCACCTAAGCTATTCAATCCGCTTGGACTTCGTCGACAAAATCTCAGCCAAGCTTTATCGCTGAAAAGCCACATATAATTGCGAGGAATATATTTTTAATTTTTTTTTTTTAAACAATTTATAGATAGGTGAATTTAAAAATGTTTCATTTTCAAATTTTTAATTACTCTGTTATAAAAAAAAGCTTCCATGAAACTTTATTTCAATATTTGTATTATTAATTGGCTATTTGTATCACAAAAAATGTTTAAATAAATTTTTTTAAATTATGTTTCAAAAATCTTTTAATTCGCGAAAATTGAAATTTGGAAAATTATTGTTTACGAGAGAATCTTTTTATGTTATAGCTTTCTATTATTATTTAAAATCTAATGCAATAATTTCAAATCTAATAACAGTTTTTCCCTAGCTTTTCCTCGCGAAAACCTTGACAGGAAAAAAGCGCTCGTTCCAAGCAAGGAAAATCTGTCAGAAATCAGTAAAGGGGTCTTTCGAGTTAAAACTGAACAGGAAATCCTAGTTAGTTTGTATCGAGATACAGGCAAGGAAAAACTATTCTCGTATTGAATGAGGAAATTTCATTTATTACTAGTCAAGGATTTCCTCATTCAAATCTGTTTAGAAAATTCTAGTTAGGTTCTAAGTAGGCACTACCTAGTTTCTCTAATCTATTTTTTCCCCATTTCAGCCCTAAGAGTTACTTGAGAGTGTTAAGGAAAAACTGGACCAATTTCTACTAGGGTTACATCAAACATTTAAATCTGTTCCAGAAATGAGTTCGCAATATATAATATAAACTCATCTACTTTATATTAGCTTCATTTTTCAAAGTTGTACTTTCAGATGAGAAAACTCTACAGTAAATGAGTCTATAGTTTTGTTGACGGTGGATACTTAAGTTCTTACAAGTGGGAAAATATTTATACTAGCGCTTGCTCTGGACTTAGAGTTGATGGAGAGAGAAAGAGAGGAAAAGAGGAAAAGAGAGTGAGATAGGAGATTTGAGACAAGAGAATGTTAGAGGTAGGGGAGGAAAAAGGAAACTAGGGGCGGCCCGGGACCACCCGCCAAGTGCTAAGCCTATAGGCCGTGATTCTGTGGGGTGAGCGCGAGAACGAAAACCTAAGTGTCGGGCGGAAAACGTCTCTTTAATGCTCTTAGCGTCACGAAACTCCACCGCCCCCGACTGCCTCCGTGTCGCTTCCTGCCGAGCGGGATAAATACCTGCCAACGTCCAAATTACGTCTTCTATCTTTGAGAAAAGCGTTACTCTACACGCGTTTCTCTCATTTTCCTACGATTCCTCAGTCCACCTGCTTCTCTGCTGGTTTTGTCTTGAAAGAGAATAAAAGGAAAACATTTTGCTTCAAGACTGATTTATTTATTTATTTACTTATTTATTTATTTATTTGTTTACTTATTTATGTTTTTAAGATTAGATCTGAATCAACTGTAGATTATTTGTTTTAAACAAATATTGAGGATAGAAGCTTTTCCCGAAAATGCATAAAATAGAAATTTCCAGAAATGCGGAAACTGGAAAGCCTTCCTTTCTGGAAAAGCCGAACGATTTAACGAATGGTGAAGCAATCCCGTCGATTTCATTGCGTGCCTGTGACAGGCAGCAATTAACAATCTGGACTCTCGCCTCCGACGCTACCGAACGAAACGCACAGTTCAATAATTGTCCTCTGCTACCAGTTAAGATAGCGATTTACCACGCGACTCGCCCCCGCATCAGTCAATAACAGCTGCTGATTCGTTCGACCGATTTTCTCATCATTCGAGATTTATTTGGTTTCGTCGATCCTCTTTCAATTCCTGCCTCGCTGAACTGAACAGAGTTTCACTGAATCAGTTTACCTCTCTTCATTTTGTCTTTTACTCTCTATCATGAAAAAGAGGTTGTGATTATATTGAGTCAGTTTCTATAAACTCGAAATTTCTACGAAATTTTGTCTAAAATTAATTCTACGAAATCTATTTAAAATCCTAAACTAGCTGTCAAGTTGTATCAACTTTTGTGCTCATTCAATGAGCACTTTGCTTCCTGTAAGCAAATATGATTTGCTTCCTCATAGAGGAAGCATTAAGTATTTAATTTTCTTTACATCAGCATTAAATTTTAATTATTTGAGAAGTTATATTCGAAAAACTCTTTTTCGAATATTACAATAAAACATAACTTTCTTATTTTTGAATGAAATGGATTAATCTTATTGGTCAATCGATTCGTCTGGACACAATGAATCTTCATTTCCCTAACACCAAATTTAAATTTTTATTATTTGAGAAATTATAGTTGAAAAATTGAATTTTTAAAAAATAATTTTTTATAACTTTCTTATTGCTCAATGAAATGCATTAACGATATAGGTCAATCGATTCATCTCGACACAAAGAATATTTATTTTCCTTACGTCAGGTCAAAATTTTGATTATTTGAAAAGTTATAGTTGAAAAATTAATTTTTGAAAATACAATTAACCATAGTATCCTTATTTTTAATGAAGTGCATTAATCATATAGGTCAATCGATTCGTCTCGATGAAAGGAATCTTCACTTTCCTTACATCAACTTTATATTTTGAATATTTGAGAAGTTATAGTGAAAAAATGAATTTTACGAAAATTATAAAAGTACACGAAACTTGTAAAATTTAATATTTTGGTAAACCATTGTAAAAAAATTCAACTTGGTAAATAGTGGAATAAATATGCCAAATTTCATCAATTTATCTATACGCTTTATAAAGATATTACAGGATCGTTAAAAGCGTGTGCACACACACACACACACACACACGCACACATACACACACACACACACACACACACACACTCACACACACACACATCCGGACAATTTTTCAGGAGATCATATTAGATATTTTGCACTTAAAATATGTTCAAAAAAACCTTTTTTTAGAAACTGGATTTTTGTCACCACTACAAAGCTTCCTCTATGAGGAAGCAAAATCTTTTGAATTTCGTTAAAATCAATTAAACATCGTCAGAATCCTTTAAAAATTCGTTCAAATTATTAGACATCTCATCAAATTCCATGAAATCCGTTAAAATTTCACAAAATCTTTTAAAGATCATAAAAAATCTTGAATTCTTTTGAAACTCCTCAAAATTCCATGACAACATTGAAAATCCTTTTAAATTCCAGGAAATATTCTGAAATTCCGGAAAATTCTACGAAATTATTCTAAAATGCTAAAAATTTTTAGAATTTCGTAAAAATTGTAAAAATCCCCTTATATTCTTTAAAATCCATTAAAATTATTAGAAATTTAATTATATTCCATGAAATCCTTTAAAATTCCACGAAATATTCTGAAATCTCTTACAATTCTATGAAATCTTTTTGAAATCCTAAAAATCTTTCGAATTTCGTTAAAATTATTGAAAAAATCATCACAATCCCTTTATATCCTTTAAAATCCATTAAAATTATTAGAAATCTCATCAAATCCAATGAAATCCTTTATAATCCCTCGAAATTCCATGACAACATTCAAAATCCCTTAAAATTGGAGGAATTCCTTTAAAATTTCACAAAATCTTCTAAAATTCACAAAAATCTCTTAAAATTCTATGAAATCTTTTCAAATCCTAAAAATCTTTTGAATTCTGTAAAAGTAACTCAAAAACCGTCAAAATCTTTCAAAAATCTAAAAACCTCTTGAAATTCTTCTCTAACAATCCTCTCTAAAAAAATTGATGTAACAAAATTTGTGTTCTTAAAATTATACATTGAGTTCAAACTTTCAGTTTATAGAAGGATCGAGTTTCTATGATTTGATTATTGACGAAGCTAAAACAAAATTCTTGAATTTTAAGATACTTTAAGATAAAATTTTGAAAATTACTATAAACAGAAATGGAAAAAGGAATGAAAAGTGGAAAATATGTGCTTCAGAGCACGCATGACATTCTAGTGTTTAAAATGAAAGCTTTCGAATCAAAAGTTTTTGTTCTAGCGCAATATTAAAATCTTTCTCACCCTCATAAACGAATACGCAGATATTGAGCACTTTACGGTTACTCTAGGAGTGGCTACATATTTCAGGACTTCCGGGCGACCACTTTTTTCCGGCAATAAAATTCTCTGAAAACGGAGGAAACGCCGTACATAACGTTAGAGCATTATAGGCATTACGGAAATTCACCCCTTGGTCTCTCTCACCGCCCCGGTGCCTGTTATTACTGCGTATATCATTCCCCGTGTTCTTTACGCGGTCGGAGATAGCGATACGGGGTTGTAAATATATACGAAACACCCATACGGGGATGGGTGCCCACAGTACATAACTCGAGGTGCCGGTAACCGTTTCTTCTTTGCTTATTTCCAGCCTTTTGTCCTCCTTCCGTAGGAAAATTTTAAGATAGGAATTGAAAAGTTACTTTTTAGTACGACTTGTAGTCGATCTAGGAGTTTCAAATTATTATTTATGCATCAGAACATTGCTATAGAATTTATTTAAATATTTCAAGCAACAACTTTTACCCCTTTTTACTTTTTTACTTAAAATTTTTTAAGTGTAAAAATCAAGACATCCTATAATTGGACATAATTATACTAATTAATCAGCGTTTATGTTCAAACAATATTCATCCACATATAAAATATTCACACAATAAACGAAATTAAAATAAATGTAAATAGGAACTACACACAACAAACTTATCGAATGATTTTTAGTGGTTCCTTTATTTAATTGTAAAACAAAACGCTGAGACAGCCAAGAGATGCCAAGTAGAGAAAGCCACGCATGAACACACGAAATTCTGCCGTTCAGATTTTAACCCGTAGTTCCAACTAGACACATTCTCTTTTACAATTAGAGTTTTAAGATTTTCAAGTAATTTTAAAGATTTCTAAGATTTTTTTCATGGATCTAAAAAATTTCGCAGAATTTCGGATAAGTTCAAAAAATTTAAAGGATTTTATAGGATCTGCAAGAATATCAAAGAGATTAAGGGATTTTAAAAATTTCAAGGCAATTCAAAGGATTTCAAAGGATTTTTAAGATAAGAAAAAAATTAAGAAACCTGTTGAAGTTTTTTAACATTTAAAGACTCTTAAAACTATTAGAAAATTCATTAAAATCCATGAAATCCTTAAAATGTTTACAAAATCTTATAAAAATTAGAAAAATATCTTGAAATCCCCTAAAATTATTAGAAATATGGATTTCTACAAAATGTTTTAAAAATCATAAATAATATCTCTTAAGTTCTCTTAAAATTCCACGAAATTTCACGAAAACATTCGAAATCGCTTACAATTCGTTGGAATTTAAAAAAATTTTTAGAATCCTATTAATATTATTCGTCAAATTTTTAAAGCATTTAAAATCCCTTAAAATTCCTTCTCTAAAGAATCAGCGAAATTCCGTTGGTTCAGATTGGCTTTTGAATCACTCGAAGTTGTAACAAGTATAGCGCGCTGGTTGGTTTGCTAGTTTAGTATATTTTAAATTGACTGCAAAAATAATCTTTAATAGAACTTTGTACAATTTTCAAAGATCTCAAGGTATTTTTTGGGATTTCAGTGGATTTAAAGGTTTCAAAACCTTTAATAATATATTAATAATAATAAATAATAATATAATAAATAATAATAATAATAAATTCATGAAAATGACAATAAATACTACGTAATTTAATTGTTGTCTATTAGGGATGGGTAACGCTCGGTGAGAATCGATTCTTCGATTCCTCGATTCTGGCAGATGCGTCGATTCCGCGGAATCAAAGAATCGAAGGTAGGAATCGATTCTTCGATTCCGATTCTTTCGATTCCCACTCCTCAAAAAGCCCGCGAATATTTAAAAATTTAAAGGATTTTTAGAGAAGTTTGTTGTGAAAATTAAAAACTATGCAATAAATATAAATTTTAATTAATGTTTAAATGTTTTGTTAGAAAATTTATAAAAATTCATTCGTTTTTTTAGGAAAGCAAACATTTATTTTCTCTTAGCTGTGTGATCGGAATCGATGTCGATTCCGACGAAGAATCGATTCCTGCAATCGATTCCCTAGATCCAAGAATCGATTCCGAAGAATCGACACCAAGGAATTGATTCTTCGAAGGAATCGGAATCGACTTGGCCATCTCTATTGTCTATTTTGATTTCCATTTAGAAAATCTACCAATTTTTTAAGGATGATATATATACACACACACACACACACACACACACACACACACACTAGAAGTACAAATGCGACATCTTGTATCCCTTCTTTAAATTTAAACGCTAAATTCTCTCACAACGTCTCTTTGAAGCAATTGAAAAGACATTACGCCATTTTACCTCGATTCATCTCACTTAAGTGGAATCTCAAGACAGAAGTAAAGGTGAAGCCAAACAGACTATCTATCGGATGAATGGCGGGTGTAACAGCAGCGTTTAAGACGATTACCTCTCTCGAGGGCATACTGCTCGTTTGCTCGTTGGTTCAGCCACGAGAAAAATCGTCGTTAGACAAATGGGATGTTTTATCTGGTATTACGTCTTTTTATTTGAGCTCCGATTATGGGTAGGTAGGCGATGCCAGTTTCAAGGGGGGTTGAATCCCCTCCTTCTCTGCCAGTCTCCTCTGGCAGTAAGATTGAGGTAAAACGATTTGCAGGGACGCGACACCGCTCTTCAGGGAGTTCTCCTCCCGTGTAAACTGAGTTTGGTCGTTGTTCCATGGGGCACCGTGGGAGTTGGAGGTGGCGAAGAAGGGCTTCTCTCGCCGATCTCGTGTACTTATCACCAACACTTGAGTCACTTTATTAGTCCCTGATAGCCTACAAAGGGTTGCCTTTAAGCCTCTAATCTACTTTAAAATCCCCTCCTCTCCCAAATCCTCAAACTCTCCTGGTCAGGCAAATTTTTAGAAATTTGCTTAGCTAATTCTGACTTACAATTAATAACCTTAGATTTAGACACATTTAGATACGATTCAAACCCCGATTCTACAGCTTTCTTGGGCATGCTCTGAAGTTGCTGTGAGAGTGATGGGAAAAGTATCGATAAATATCGATACATATCGATTATCCATCGTATCAACGATAATCGATACATTTTTCTCTTAACGATATTTTTCTCTATTTCTTGTGTTTTTTATTGTTTTAATCTGCCTTTATTTTCCAAGTAATTTTAATTTGCGAAACTTTGAAGTAAGGTCAGATCAGTGTTCCCAATATTATTTTTATTGTTTATTATAAATAATGGCATTTCAACTAATAAAAATAATATTTTTCAGCATTTTAAACCGCGCGCGATTAGCAACCAATCAGACACGGCGTGCGACGCATGCGCAGTTGAGTAAAAGGGGCACGAATGTTAGGATGGCGAAGAGAGAGGGAAGTTATCGATAAATATCGATACTATCGACACTTTTTCCAAAAATATCGATATTAATCGATACGCGATTTGGTCGATATTTCCCATCACGCCGTACTGCGCATGCGTAGCGCATGGCGTCTGATTGGTTACCTCTCGCGCGTGTGGGAAATGTTGGTCTAGTTTCACCATAAATACGGCCCACAAGTCCGTAAATTAAGCGTGGTAATAAAACTCGTCAGTTAAACACTAATCAGCGTACATAAACTGCATCCTATTATCCTATTATAAAAAAAGCACCCATGAAAAATCTCGAATTGAAAAGAATCGAATATCGAACTTCGAGTTTAGAGCATTGAATATAGAAAAGAAACATAGAAAGGCATATGTATTAAGAAAGCATTGGCATTGAATATAGAAAAGAACATAGAAATGTACACAGGACGATGACGGCCGCGTAGCGGCCGTCAGTGGCATTAGTCCTATTATAAAAAAGCACCCATGAAAAATCTCGAATTGAAAAGAATCGAATATCGAACTTCGAGTCTAGAGCATTGAATATAGGAAAGAAACATAGAAAGGCATATGTATTAAGAAAGCATTGGCGTTGAATATAGAAAAAAACATAGAAAGGCATATAGAGCGATGACGGCCGCGTAGCGGCCGTCAGTGGCACTAGTGTTAGGAAGGAAAATCGACGGTGACTGGTCGCAGCAAGGTTGATAATAAATCTAGGTTATCACAAAATCGTCACTTGCATAGAGTGGAAACTCGGTGGCGATTTTGGTCGCAACAAGGTTGGGAATAAATCTAGGTTATCTCCACACGCGGAACACTGAAAGCGAACTCTGGTGAACTGAAGCGAACTAACGAAATTATTAGTTTAGGGCACCGCCGATTCTACCGCCGATTGGTAGAATCGGAGTTGGTAGAATTGGGGTTTGAGTGTATTTCGGAAAGATACCTGAAATTTGTGTCCTAAAAAGTGTGCGGTAAGTCAGTTGAGCGAATTCAGCTAGTGCACGTTAAGTCAGTTGGGCGAATTTAGCTAGTGCGCGGTAAGTCAGAGTTGAATGTAATGAACGCAGGTTAGTTATAAATTCAGAGAGGATACTTAGCGTTCATCAAGCTCGTTGGCCACAGCTCGAAATGGATACTTCGTTTCGGTGACGAGGGTGAAAAACGAATAAACGAACGAGAGAACCGAGTCCCCTCGCACTCACACGGTCATCCTAACATCGTTAACCGGTGTACGGTATTTACACGGTAATCGTACGCATGAAAGTGGCGAGATAGGGGGTAAGAGGGCTGCCTTACTACCTTCCACGACCGTCCAGACCTCTTACGCGTTGTTTAACTTATCCATTTAAAACTCAAACACGCGAAACAATTAATTAGTAATTAACGCTAGCCGGTCGTAACTGGAGGCGAGAGCCCACTATGGTTGGTTATACTGTTCTGAAAGGGGCGTGGTGAACAAGCTTTCTCGAGTGCAAGAAACTTTAAAGTTCTCAACTTCAGTTCTCTTGTTAACTTCTAATTAGCAGCCAAACAGCCGAAGGAAAGAGCAATACTGCCCTAGTGAGTTTATCTAACATCTTTCGAAATATTAAGATCCTTTCGTTAAATTGACCATCGTCGATTTAAAGAGGATCTTTTATGATTTTGTTACGATAGGGAGGGGGTGGGGGATTTTGAGAAATGTTACCTAACATTCAGTCGTCGAATTTGTAGAAAATTAAATAGTTAAGTAATAAAATATTTCAAATAATTAATCCAGAATGGTTGCCATGAGGAACATTAAAGTCCCCTAAAATCACTTTTAAAAATATCAAAATTTCCTGAAATTCTTACAAGCTTTTTAAAATCTTTTAAAATTCTTATAAGCTTTTTAAAATCCTTTAAAATTCCACAAGGTTAGGGTTAGGTTTTAGGTTAGGTTAGCCGAAACTTTCCTATTTTAGCCAAACAAATTATTCTTTTCGGAAAAAAGAGAGCTACCCCCCCTCCTGACTTCGAGAAACCCTACTAAGCAAAAGGAAATTTCAATTCGTGTATTTTTGCGGCCTAAAAACTATATATATTCGAAATGACTTTTTGTCCGTTGCTCCAACAGGCTTAAGGGAAAAAACCATATTAAGAGGCTGATTTTTGGGCGTTTTTCATAATCTTTTTTGAGTCGGAAAAAATTATTAGAATTTCATATCAATTTTATATCACTTTATTGACATTTTGAGCAACATTTATAAATTTTTACAACATTATTGGCAAAAATGAGGAAGTTATGGGTTGCTGTCCACCGAAGGTTGGCGTTCGAGTTCATTCACTGTTTGCGGGAAATGTGGAGGCCACTAGTTTTGTCTAAAAGCGAAATTTCGAATTTTTGTTTTCAGTAATTAAAAATTTTTTTACTTACATGCTTTTCGAGAATATGAACTTAATTGCGAGTAAAAAATTTGAAAATTGAACTGTTAGCCAAAAGTTGCTTCATATTTTTCGTAATTCCATGAAAAAACATACCTTTAAGTTTCATAACAATCGGTTCACAACTATTTGAGTTACAATTCCAGCTAATCGAAAAAAATTCATTTCGAGGAAAATGCGTTAGAAAAAAAATCCGAAAACTAGAAATTTTCATTATCAATTCCTCTTCTTCCTCACAAGCTTCATTTTGAGGTTGTAGCAGCTCTTTTCTTGCTTTTCGGCCTTCTTTTGACTCCAATGAAAGTTTCGAATAACATAGTTAGCAAAAATGCCAATTTCCTATTTCCCTAACAGCTACTCACATTTCCCTGATAATTTTTTCTTCCCTGACATAATATATACATCTACATCATGTAGTATATTATATAAGGTATAATTGGTGTACGTAGATTGCCTGTCACTCCTTCGTCCTATGGTGACCGTTTTATGGAAAATGCTGTCGATCGATTGCTCCACGTGGGTGTTGAGGTGGCGGTTCTACTTACGAAACGACAAACGCACTCAGGGGGTTTTGCATAGAAAGCATTCGTCGACAAGCGTTCGCTCACTGTATCAGGTCCTGCGAGGTGGTTTGAGGGAAGTAGAGTGTCGAGGGGGTGAAGGTGCAGAGGGGTTTCAATATGCTTCACCGGTAGTTACCGACCACTCTACTATGCTACTGCGGGTGGAAACCGTGGGGTATCGTGCTGTGGTATCGGTCGCCTTGGTTATTTAGGAAACCATATCAAAGTTTGAGTTGGCTGCCTACCGTCGCTGTTACCGTTGCACCCTCCTATCGCGTCTCTCTCTCTCCCGATATGGTGGGTGGAGTAGGGTCTACCTCTCGGACAATGAGGTCTCTTCCGGTCTCGTTCTGATCGCTTTTGACGTTCAAAAAGGCTCACGGAGAACCTGAAACAAATGCAGAATGAAAATCAACGCTGAAGGACGTGCAGGATGAAAAAACAATATGGTCTGATTCCAACTGGATGGGTATCGATTTTTAGAAAAGCTATTAATGAAAGCTTATATATTATTAACAAGTCACATGAAATAGTTCTAAAGGCCTAGTGGCGTTTGATGGTGACGTTTCGGAACACTTATTCGATTCTAATTATCTTTTCGTTAATTATCATTATGACAATTAAGACCATTATTGTAAACTTTTAGGACCATGAACCCAATTGAGATATTACACCTAATTCTCCATGAAACTTGGTCTTAAAAGTTGAATAAAAACTAGCTGTTGTATAAAATAGTTGTTGCTTTAGAAATGTGGTTGCTAATAGAGCAAATGGAGATGACCTAATTACACAGTGTCTGTTGGTTTTCATCTCTGGTGAACTTCAACAAATGACCATAGTCCAGAACACCTCAGATCTTCAGAGGTAGGTCCGAAATGTAATTTCTCGGTCAGTGGTAGTTCCAGATGTTGAGGTTGGCTCTTGATGCTCGTTAGCGGACGCACGATGTGTAACTAGCAAAACTCGAAGACCTCGTCAGCAGGAAGAAGGAGGCGACAGAGGCGGAAGAAAAGGACATTTACCAACAGTGACGAGGAGTGGAAGGTGGCCTCAGACTCCTGGAGCTGTTCTAGGTTCTTCAGGAAGGGTCGAGAGATTTAATTAAGGCGAGGCGACGGGTAGAAAGACGAGTCGACGCGCCGTGTAAACTCGAGATTCTCCTTCTCTCTTCTACCCTCGCTTCAGAATCAACGACGTCTAGTCCAACCCTAAATTCACATATAGAGAAACTCACGTCCTTTATATTACGGAAACTAAATATGCACGCCAGGAAATATTTTCTCATAGAAGAAATAAATAAGAGCAAAAGGGAAAATGGTACCACATAAATTGTGCATGCTTAATGCGACAGTATTTCGTAATAAATTATGGAATCATCTGAGGATAATTAATGCACAAAGTCTTGAGTAACAGTTCTCGCAGACTGATTTCAAGCATCTGGCGTTTGGCGGTCTGACCTGGTCTGAGAGTGTGGCCAGTCCTTGCTTCTGCTGTGGTGGTCCCGTGATCAATATTCCTTACCCCCTTTGCCTTGAAGCCATGGAAAAGGGGGTAAGGACAAAGGGGTAAGCGCCCCTCCGGCGCGGAGTGGGTTCCCCCTTTCCTCTGAGACCCCCTAAAACCCCGGAGAGCCTGTGAAACCCCTGAAACCCCTCTCGCACCCTCGTCTTAATTAGGAGTCTGAATCTGCGGCGGACACGCATAAGGGGACGAGGGCCAGGGCAAACTCAGATGAACATCGTGTCCGAAACATTATTCCCAACTTCGGGTGCGCTACGTTCGGACGTTAGCTGCAAGACAGCTTTTTTTATAATTCTCGAGGATGCTGTTTCCGTCATAACTTCACATCTTCCACTGGAGCGTGACGCCAACCCTTCTCAAAAACGCCCAGCTGCTAATCTTTTATTCTGCTGAACTACCCCCACATGGAGGGCTTTCAAAATTATTGTTTTCACATCTAGTTTTTCACTCACGCCAACCCCGTTTTCCAGATGATTTTCTCATCCCCTTTTCTCAAATCATTCTCTGACTTTCCTACCCTTCACAATCCAAAGTAAGAATCAAATTTTTTAAATATCATTACAGGTTTTACAATCGATTATTATTGATCATTATAATTGATTATTACAGGCCTCACAGCTGATTATTATATCTTCTACGAGACCGAACGCGCGCGGATTGAATTTATTTTTAATTTAAGCGATTTTGTACAATATAAAGATTTAAAATTTCCCGCGTCGCCCGCGATTATCGATATACGACGCGTCACGAACTGTATTGACCAATAAGGAATCGGGTCCACGCATTTTAGCATTACAGTTTTTCGATATTCGATACGTATGTTCGTAGCGGTGGAACTGGATAGTGGTATTCTTTGTACAGCAGAGCAATATTCAAACTTATTGTTTTCTCCACCTGTATCTCGTAGCCCGCGAGTGTGGTGCAGACGCTTGCATCGATAATGTCAAAATAATTAATTATGTCGGGGCCTGGGTATTGGCGTTGTGGATACATCATTTTAAAGAAGGGGTTGCATACATCCTTGGCATATTTTATGTGCCGCGTGCACATAGGCACACACACACACCGAGAAGCTGTGGCTGAACATTGGAAGCTGAACCATGAGGATATTGGGGTTGGGCAATTCATTAGAATACGGGAATTTGGCGTCACGGTTTGCAGATACGAAGGACGCGAAAGTAGAAGACCCGAAAGGGTTGAAGGCCACCAGAAGATTCTACATAATGTATTTTTTTTTAATTTTTAGGCCTTGACTGTCAAGTAATTTAATCTTTTTTTTCTTTTTCTGTTGCAGAGTCGTCCCACACAGGGCGGGACTGTCCCCGCCAGACAATGAGCAAGGTAAATTTATAAAACTAAGATAGGATTAAATCTAGGTTACAGTTGGGATACATCTGGGATACAGGTATTAATCTGGGATACACTGCTGTCCAAAAGTATAACCTAGTAAGTGACATTTGCTATAGAGGTTATTTTTCCGTGCGCGTATGTCGGAATATAGTCTCTATGGCAAATGTCACTTACTAGGTTTTACGTTGGGAAAGCAGTACAGTCGATGATTAGCTGTTCAAGCAAGGGAATATGTTTGCTTCTGGAAGTCAATATGGCCAACTCCGGTGAGCCATTTCGTTCGAATTAAGTGGTCGAAAACAAGAAGCGACGTGGGTGGAGTTAGCAACGAGCCTTGATTCCTCGCGAAGGCGCTTCTCTTACCGTTAGTAATGTAACCGAGACGTTATACGGTTGTTCTCTTGCATGTATAGGTATACAAGTACAACCCGAGCCTCATTTGTAGGCCCTTTGCGCCGTCTGCTTCCCCTCATTATGCATTGCACATGAGAAAACTTGCTTCAAGTCTCACCCACCATCCTTCCTTCGGATCCACTCACCCTCCGACCTTCTACGCGTCGCGACTTCCCGTAGCTTGGCTTCTTTATAAACTTTTAATGACGGCAAAGCTTAATCGAGAAAGCGAGTATACCTTGCCATCACGAAATCTACGAATCGCTCATCGAATCTCAATACCTAATGCAGTATCGACTCCAACTTGGACGGAGAATCTCTTCTACGGAAAGTCCTTGAAATCGAATTTCAAGGACTTTCCGTAGAAGAAATCTTTATTCAGAGGAATGAAAATTGTATCAGATAAGCATGTACACTCGAATGACTTACCGTACACTTCCTGACAGTGTTGCCAGACACACGGAGTGGAATTATGGAATCGGCATCTTGAAATTATGGTACATTATGGTACAGGCTTACAAGACGCATGCGCGGCGCGAAATTTAAATTTACATATTACCAAACACTTCAATTTTTAATATTTTTTATAAATAAAATGTTAATAACATTTTTTTAATAAATTTATACAATAATATTATGTCTGAATAAAATTTGTTTAATAATAATCTTTTATAAAACAATAAATTTTATAAATATAATTTTATAATTTTATAAAGCAACAAATTTTCCAGAAATGAAAGCGGAAGATGATAGGGTGCGCAAATGCGAGAAATTCAAAACCCACAATGAACCGAACCATTTCATTCGTTGATTCACTTGAATTCACTTAAAATTAATTGGTCAAGCAAGCTTTATATATGGCAGAAAATAATTCTCATTGGCTATTCTGCCTTCGTCATTATTTTGTTAAAAAAAAAATTAAAAACATAAATATTGTAAAATTATGGTATATTTAAGAGGTATGGCACGCGAGGGATGGTACATGGTACAAGAGTCAAAATTATGGTACGATTACATAATTATGGTACGGTCTGGCAACACTGACTGTTCCTGAATACTTTGACTCACCGCAGATTTAAAGAAGCCCGAAGAAATCCGAAGAGGCCCGAAGAGGCCCGAAGAGGTCCGAAGACGCTCGACTAGTGTACGGTTAGACAGAGTCCAAAATAAAAAAATAAAATGTATACGGTTTAGCGAGCATATCACATCGATCAATTTTTCACTTGGTGAGTGAAGGTAGTTTACGGGGTTGAGGGGGGAATGATACCACCTATTACTCCGCAGGAACACCTGAGCCTCTGACCCCCTCTCGTCACGAGACTTTCACTCGAGCGCTCCTGCCAAAGTGTATGGAAACGAGCACGCACTTCACCGGCATCACGGCCAAATTGCATGCCCTGTATTATCCGCCCTTAAATTATTCTCGGTTAACCGCAAAAATACCTCCGCCCCTTGGAGCCCGACCATCCGCCGCCAAGTTTCCTTCGTTACAATGTTCCTATCCCCCTTCTTCCCCCTCTCTCTCCTAACCACCTCTGCCATAATTTTCAGTAAAATTAAATAAATGAAATAGCATTGAAAAATGATTTAACAGATAGAGAATTCTGCAGATGAACTGAAAGAGAGAGAAAATTAGCGTAGATATAGAAAGGCTAGTAAGAGGAATATGTAGTAAGCAGAAATATACGTAAGTAGAAAAGGCTGTTTTTGTTCAGACTGGGCGAAGTAGTGGAGAAATACTGAACAAGTCAGTCGCTTATAGGGTACTTTTTTATGCTTACAGGGAACATTTTTTTTTTTTTTTCAAAAATTAGATAGTTTTGCAATATGTTAAGAGCAAAAAGAAAAAAAAGCCTTTTGTGGTTTTTATGTTAATTAGTTTTCCAAATACTTAAAATAATTCCAAAATATAACACAATGGAGATTATTTTGAATAAAAAAAATTGATTTTCATTACCAAATATTAAGTTTTAATAAAAAATAGTTGAATTTCAATAAATAAAATTCGTTTTCAACCAGAGCAAAATTTTTTCAATTAAATATTGAAATCTTTCGAAAATTATTTATTTTTCATACAAAAAAGTTTCTTTTTAACCGAATATTTTTCCTTTCGACCTCAAAACTGGATTATCAACTAAATACAGAAATTTTCGTAAATAAAATGTGATTTTCAAAACAGAACCTTAAAAAATGGATTTTTAAAGAAAAAATATTTTGCTTTTCAACCGAAAAAATTAATTGCCAACAAACTATGAAATTTTCTGCGAAATAAAAGTTTTTTCAAAAACGAAAATTTACTTACACCCTAAGAAGTGATTTTTTAACATATAAAATTAATTTTAACCTTGAAAAGTAAACATAACTTTTATTATATTTTACTTTTATATTTTACAATTAAAAAAATTTTATCATCAACTAAATATCAAAATTTTATTTCAACGAAAAATAGTTAAATTATCAAAAAAAAAAAAATAAAAATAGAAATGTAAAGAAGAATTTTCTTGAAAGCAGGGGACAATCTGGCGCAAGAGCCCTTCAAACTTTTTCTTTAAAATCATTAAAAATCTCATAAAATTTCCTAAAATCACTTAAAGAATCATGAAATCCTTTGAAGTCTTTTTGAAATTTTTTCATATTCTTTAAAATCCTTTATTCATTCATGAACTCATGAATAAAATTCTTTATTCATTATAATCATTAAAATTTCTTGAAATTTTATGAAATCTCTTGAAAATCTTAAAACTTCTTAGATTTCTTAAAAAATTTCTTGAAATTCTTTAAATCTCTTTAAATCTCTCATTAAAAATATCTTGAAATCTTACGAAATTCTAAAACTATTTTGAAACCTATTTCTCAAATATTTTTATTTAAAAAATTACCTTTTCACCTTTTTTAATGACAAAAGGTACTGTAATGACTTATTAATTAATTTTTTTACGTATTCTTTTCAACTTAACTGTGCTATTTTTTCTTTCTTAAAAGTAAAATTCTTTAAAATTCTTAAAAAATTAAAAAATATAATTTTTAAATACTTATGTTTATAAACGGGGACAATGCGGGACTTATACAGAAATTGCCCGAGAATTCCGTGGACAAAATTTAATAGACACCCTAATTCAAAGATCTTAAAAATCCTGGCTTTCAGAGCGCTAATTTTCAAAATCAAATCCATCAATCTAATCACCCAAATCATTAATATTTTCATGACTTATTCCAACTTTTATAGGGGGAGTCAACATTAACGAAACATATATATTACATTAAACATTAAAAAACATTATTTTTTAAACATTATTTTATTTTAGTCTTTATTTTGTCTTTCATTCTTTATTGCTTGCAAGTCATACCGAATGAAGTCGAGACGTGTTGCCAGACACCACATGCCGAATTATGGAATCGCCATCTCGAAATTATGGTACATTATGGTACGCATTTCCGATACGCATGCGCGGCGCGAAATTCAATTTAAAATATCAGATACTTCAAAATATAATAATCTTCTATTATTCATGTCATTTGCTGATATTTTATTGATAATTACGATTATATTAATTATTGACAGTATTTTCCTCTCGATTAAAACAAAATTTATTCTATTTTGATTCAAATCAAATATTTCTTTCCCTCTATATTGCAAGCTTAAAATCTAAAAGCACTAAATTAAAATCTAGCATTAAATGAACTAGCAGCAATATTATTTCTTGTTTAAAATATGTTTTTAAACATAATTCTCAATTAAGTAAATTACCTGTGTAATTAAGATTAAATCTTTTCAGCCTAATTCCAAAAGTCAGTCTCTTTCGTCTTAAAAACAGCATAAAATCTATAAAATTAAAAAAATAACGATATGATAATGATTCGTCAATTCTCTTATGCCACAGTTCCCACAGTTCACAGTTTGAACTTTAAACTGATTGGACAAATAGTTTTTAGGGCGTAATCCTATGCAGGCGCAAAATTTAAAGCACAAAATAAGCAGTCAGTGACAGAAAGCTTTTGAGAAGACAGAAATTTAAAGGTGTTGTGTGATTGGCTGTTCATTTTCCGCTTTGCCATTCTTATCCGGCTATTTTTTCATGCCTTTAATATGGATTTAAAAAATTTTTAATTATAGAAATTGAAAATTATGGTATTTTTTAGAGGTGTGGTACGTGGTGGATGGTACATGGTACAGGAGTCGAAATTATGGTATGATTCAGTAATTATGGTACGGTCTGGCAACACTCGAGACAGTCGACTCAAATCGAAACTTCAGTGCAGATTGAATAAATGAAACACTAAATCGAGACTCCAGTGTAGATAATATTCGATCATATTCAAAGATATCGACATTATCATTTTCAAATCAGCGTTGACAAGTCTAAGTATAATTAATGAATGTATAAAAATACGATTATATCCAAAAGACCCAAGGTGAAATTGATTTGGTGGAATGGATGTTTTATTAGGGACATAGAAAGATGTCTGACTGTCCAGGTGGGATCGGGAAAGTAACGTACGGAAGCAAAAGTTGGAACGTAAGAAGCAGGTCGGCCGTCAAGTCCAATTCGATAAAAGATGGATGAGCCAGCGCCCGATGGAGTCGATCGGTCTCCGAGCTGACGCTCTCGAAGATGAAATGCACCCCTGGCGACCCCTACGATCCCGAAGACCCCCTACACCCTCCTGTCTCTGTACGATGTGAGCACTTTGCCCAACTTGAACGCATATTTACGAGAAAAACACGTGCCCTTGGTACATACGAGGAGACTTAGACACGTTTAGGAATACAAATTCGTTCATATTCTCGCATAAATAGACATCGATAATCAAAAGAAGGCAATAGATCCTTTAACATTAGTTTTGCCGGACACTGGTCTCCCCCGGATTCAGATCACGACATAAGGAGAAACTCGTTTAAACATCCTTGATGGTTACTGCGTGTCGTAACTATTCGGATTTGTCGCTTTTCGAGGGAAAAGTGATTTTATTAAAGTCGTGGTAAGTTTTATGATTAGGGAATATGATGACTCGAATTTAGATCATAGGAAACCAACACGCGCGCAAAGCGCGCGATTATTTTGTATTCCTTCTTACAACTTCAAGTCATTCAAAACCCAATCACATTTACAATAATAATGTATCCCAGATTTTCAGGACATTTTGTGAAACCATTCTTTTAGAGAGGAATGTTGTTGGAAATGCAACGTTGAATCAGTGTTACTGAATTTAACTGTAATTTAGAAACTCTCTAAGAAATTTCAAACGTTTTCTGAGAACTTTAAAGGATTTTGACGATTTTCAAGTAATTTTCACTAAATTCAAAAGAATTTTACAATTTCTAAATGATTTTGTAGAATTTAAAGGGATTTCAGGATATTTCATGGAATTATAAGGAATTTGTGCAATATTAAGAGATCTTTTAAGAGAATTATTTATATTTATATTTATTTTATTTATATTTATATTTATTACATTCTCATCAGAAAATGTATTAGTTTTGTGTAAAATTTGACCCCCCCATTTTTTGTCAAATGTCGACGTTTTGTGACCCACTGAACCCGAAAAACATGTTTTTACCAATGTGTCTGTCTGTCTGTCTGTCTGTCTGTAGATTTTTTCTTGTGAGCACGATAACTTTTGAAAGAATTGATCGATTTGATTGGCCTTTGGTATACTCTTTTAGTGTCCTAAAATGAAGGTCAAGTTTGTTAGCCAGCCATTTTTGATAAAAATTAAAAAATTTGGATTATTTTTAAAATTTTTGAAAAAATTTTTTTTACATTCTCATCAGAGAATGTATTAGTTTTGTGTAAAATTTGACCCCCCCATTTTTTGTCAAATGTCGACGTTTTGTGACCCCCTGAACCCGAAAAACATGTTTTTACCAATGTGTCTGTCTGTCTGTCTGTCTGTCTGTCTGTCCGTCTGTCTGTCTGTAGATTTTTTTTGTGAGCACGATAACTTTTGAA
>CAJFCP010025952.1:96775-108707 GCA_904066005.1 Synergus itoensis | reverse complement strand
TATTATTATTATTATTATTATTATTATTATTATTATTATTATTATTATTACAATAAATGATTTATGCTTGAAGGAAAGAATCTCTGAACATGATGAATCGCAAGGGTTGGAAGTGTTAGTCGACCCTTGGTTTCCTAACAAGGTTTGAAGTAGAGCTTCCGGGAAAAAACTGAGAATTTCCATTTTTGTCATTTTAATTATTAAAGTCCCCTTAACACGGTTGAAAATTACAAAAATAACGCTTGTCTCGCAGCATTCAGCGAGTATCCTACACGGGGTCGAGCGGGTGACGTGTAGTTAAGTAAAATTAAGCTAAAATTTTCGAGCAATCCTGACATACACGTATATTTCACCCTTTTTTCCGTCTCACGGCTGCAGTCCGGTTATAAAGGGATGTCCGCCCTCACCTAATGTACGTTACACTTCGTGTCGTCCCTCGCTGACCCGCCGGCATTAAATATTTACTTTTCAATGAATATGCAAATATAATTATTTACGCGCAATTTAGACGTTTTTACGCACCTCGCGCAACAATCTCGACCCTCTTGGCTCTTCACTTTTCCTCAAACGTGCAATTTACTCACTAATATGACCCAGATTAAAATATTTATTAAATTTATCTAATTCCATAAATATTTAAATATTGCATTATATATTATTAATTATATAATTACAAGTTTTTAAGTTTCTATCGATACTTATATTGAATGTCTGTGATGAGTATTTTGTGTTTTTATGAGTCGAAATAGGAAGAAGTTTCCTTAACCTTACCTTAACGTTAATAATTTACCTTTAACGTTAATAATTATCCATGGAGAGAGGGAGGGAAAATCGGAAGGTAAATGAATGGCTTCAAAGAACCGAGTGTTTATATGTATATATGTTTCCGCAGGGATGCACATTGATCAGAGGAAGGGGCAGGAACGTGATTCGCGGTTAGTGGAGAGACCAGAGCGGAAACCACCTTTTGCATTTTAATAACTAACTTCCATTTACACCCCTGGGTGAATTTTTGCTATATATATTTTTTTAATTACATATATCATTACATGTAATAATTATATACACAATAACACATACGCAAACACATGTATGTACACACAAATAATTGGTGGCATGGTCCCTTGAAAATGAAATACGTAACTTCGATGAGTTTGAAAATCCAAAATTCCAAGGGAGAAAGGGGTTAAAGTGCACTTTGTATCCTTCGGGAGCACGTGCTTGAAAATACGCAATAGGATGCTCTCAAGTACAACCCTCTCAAGTAAAACCCTCTCGTCTCTAACGGAAGCCACCGCAACAAGCGTGACGTACCCTTGACAAGAGTACGAGTCATTTCTGAAGTATTAACCTCACATTCTTGTGGAATTAGAAGCTTGGCGATAGAGGGCATATAGGCCGATAATATTATCACGTAATATAATGATCTTCATTTATTTTAATCATCTCCTGAAGTTACCTGAATTTTCTAAAGTCACCTGAATCTGCTGAAGACGTCTAAATCTTTTGAAGTCTTGGGTTTAGAATAATTGACTGACTTTAAGTGACTTCTCAAGACTTTAGGATATACTTCATAACAGTTTTCTGCGTTGTGTTCTGATGATGATGGATTCAGTCTACATCTTATTTGTCTAATCCGAGTCGAATAATCGTAACTCGGTCTTCGAACGAACCGCGATAATGAAGGTGGTGTTTAGTCGGGATTTCCGCTCGAGTTGTTCATGCATCTCTTTACACTTTCCTCAATTTCCCCCTCGGTCTCTTTCACGCCAACAGAGTAGACCCTCAGCTTTCTTCATCTCCAGCTTCCATTCCCAGACCATATCTCTTTCTCTGAGTACTACCCCTTCAGCACGCATCAGAAGTCCTACTTCATTAAGTTGGTAACACTTCTTCGTACAACGCTTTCCTTAGGTGTGTCTCAGCGGTGTAAGAGAGAGTAAGATTAATTGCATTCCGTCGAGAGGAGAGAGGCGTATTTTAAAGCTAACCACCAGCACTCGTTGAGCAAGGGTGAAAAAGGGTCACTACGATTTGATTTCGAAGGTAGTATGTATAATACATGGAAAAAAGATGGTTGAAGTGGTTAAAACTACTTCCCATGTAGAAATCGCCCCATTTGTCCCTATGTTCATTAGGGCGGTAGTCAGGTCCTTGCTAGAACAATTGGAATAGTAAGTTCTAGTCAGGACCCCTTAAGGCACTGTTAGGATTTTCCATTCTTTGTGAATAGAAAATCTATGCACGTCTAGTTAGGCCCCAATCTTATATTTTAACCAGGTTTTAGTTGGGCCCTGATTCGAATAAAAGAACAAAGAAGTTCGAGTCAGGAACTGTTCGGGTCTTAGCCAGTATGGCCCATTTTACTGAAATATTTCCAATTCTCACAAAAAAAAATCATAATATTTATGATATAGATAATGAAAAACACAGTTAAAAATAAATAATAGAAAAGGGCCTAGACGGGGCCCTACCTAACTCTCATTAGGGCCTGCTCAGAAGTTCTAGCTAGAACCTGACTAAAACAGCATTACAGAACTAGTCAGGCCCTCTCCATTTTTCCCGACCAGCGCCCAACTAGAAATAGGGAAAACTAGCCAGGGCCCTACTAAACCCCGATCGGAATTTCTACATGGGTTATATCAGGGGTAGTAGACCAATACGCACACGATTATTTATTTTACTTCTTACAACTTCAAGTCATTCAAAAATCAATTAAATTTCACTGAATTTAGAGAGCAGGTTTGATACAACAATGTATACGAGATTTTATAGGGACATTTCCTTACATCACTTTTTTTAGAGAAGAATTTCAAGAAGTTTCCAGGGATTTTATTGGATTTTAACAATTTTCAAGTGATTTTTATGAAATTGTAGAGATTGTTGTGACTTCTGAAAGATTTCGTAGAATTTTAAGGTATTTTAGGTATATTTCGCGGAATTTTAATGGAATTCGTAAAATTTTAAGAGATTCTTTAAAGCTAAGGAATTTTAATGGATTTTGACAATTTTTAAGTGATTTTTATGAAGTTTTAAAAATTTTTAGGATTCCTAAAAGATTTCGTAAAATTTTAAGGTATTTCAGAATATTTCGCGGAATTATGTAAATTTTAAGAGATGTTTTAAAGCTAAGGAATTTTTAATGAATTTTAAGGAATTTCGAAGGTTTTCATGAAATTTTGAGTGATTTGAAAAGGTTTCTGTGTGCTGTAAGATATTTGAAAGGATTTTAAATCTTGTGAAGTTTCGGGAAATTTTAAGAGATTTCAAAAGGTTTCAGAGAACTTTAAAGGACTTTAAGGGATTTTAAATGTTGTATGTAATATAATTTCCAGGAATTTTAAAGAAGTTTGTGAAATTTTATGAGATTTCTCTAATAATTTTAAGGGATTTTCTGATTTTAAAAGATCTTTTACTATTTAAAGGATTTCATGGAATTTGATCAAATTTCTAAGTATTTTAAATGTTTTTAAATTTTAAGCAATTCTAAGGAGGTTTTTAGGAATTTGTAGAGATTTTGCGAATTTTATCTTGTATTTCAAGAGATGTATGATTTTAATGGTTTTTTTGGATTTTTAAGGAATTTCAAGAGGTTTCTAGAAGTTTTAAGAAATCTTAACGAATTTTAAGGGATTTCGGAGGTTTTCGTGAAATTTTTTTACGCCATTAGTTTGTTTTACTTTTTTCAACTTCAAGTCATTCAGGAATTGTCCGAGAATTGAAAAAAATCTGGGAAAATCCGGGAATTGATCTTGATTTTATTTTTGATGGTAAAAGTGGATTTGAACACTTATAAAAATCTTTAAACTGGCAAAACAATGGTAAAAATCTTAAATCTTCACTTGAAATCTCTCTGCGACTTGATTTGGAAGGTACCATGTACAAGAAAGGAAGGGATGGTTGAAGTGGTTCGAGACGATAAAGACGGATTCAGGGTGAGATTCCTACTACCGATGGAAGAGTCTCAGATGCTGAAGGATGGGAAAGACAGTGCCTAAGGCCTTGTTGTATTTATCATATAATTACCATAATAGAGCCCCTAGTCCTCATCCACCTCTCCTGTAGGAACCTCCACCCATGACCGCAACCGCAAACTGCAAACTCTCAAATACATTTTCCCTCCTTTGCAGGACCAAGACGCTTTCTGCTCAATGCTCTACCAAACTCATCTTTTCGGTTATTATGAGATTATAAAGGAAATTATAAAATGATTGAAAGAGAAAGAAGTGGAGCCATTTTTGTGGTTTCGTAGCCAGGAGCAAAATCCCTTATACTTTTGGTGAACGTTAATGGAAAATATGCATTGCCATTTTCTCATTCGAATCTGCTGTCAGCTTCTAATATTAATTATTTATTTCCGAGTTATTCCGGATGAATCCGAAGCAAGTTTTCAATCAAAATCAATCCGAGGCCCATTTGAAGTCAATCCGAACGAACTTAGCCAATCTGAATCAATCCGGTAAATCCGAATTAATCCGAACTTTCAATTAGAACGAATCCGGTCAATTTGAACTTTCAATCCGAATCAAACCGTATAATTCTAAAATATTCGAATAAATTCGGATTCATTCGGATTACAAGTTCAGATTCATTCGGCATAATTCGGATTGGTTCGGAAACAGATTCCGGAACGGCTCGGAATAATTGGAAATGATTCGGAATGAATTTCAATTCGAAACTGTAACGAAAGAAACATAAATAGAATGCAATGAGTCGTGCATTTCCAGATTACGAGTTCAATTTTTGTGATAACGTTATCTAGTGTCAATCCTCACGGAATAAATTCCCGAAAGGAGACTTTGTTGGTTCGAAGGTCAAATCAGTTATTCAGTAGTTGTGAAGTCATCGACTACTGGAAGCTTTAGGATTCGCGAGAAATCCGTATGAATGAATATATTCTCAAGAAAAGGGGGAAGAAAAAGAGAGGAAAAAGCTTGAGGCTACCTTTGGTGTAATTTGCGAGACAACTTTCCAAATGCCATCTGCTATGCCATATACTATAGGATGAGAGGTGATTCGAGCAATTTATATCGATTGCTTATGCCCCGACACTTGGGTTGCTCCCGAATCCAGTTTCAAAGCCTATTTCGAATCGTATGCTACTTTTCCTTTCTCCATATTGCCCATGACATTCAAGCATATTCGGATTACGTGATCTGGATTTTTTTCACTCCTACGGTGTCAGAGAATATTTACTATTTAATTTTGATTTTATTGAAATAAATGCTTCCATTCCAATCTATTCTATTGTATTGTATTGTATTCTATTCTATTCTATTACATTCTATTGTATTCTATTCTATTCCATTCTATTCTATGAATAGGGTGTGTTTCGTCTTTAGACAATGAAAAGACAATTCAAATTCGCACGCCGTACCTCTTTAACCAATAAGATTGCCGAACTACGCCTGAAGTTATTTTCAAGATAACAATATGAAGTTGGCGTTGCACACAAATAATTAATTGTTTTTGTACACCATTTGCTAAAAAAATTCAGATGATTCTAAACAATTTCAAACACTGAGAAAAATGTTTGGTTTGGACAACAAAACGTTTGGTTGCTATAGAAGCAACAAAAATTTTTCGTTGTGCCAACCAAATCTTGGTTCTTTCAACAAACCTGTTGTTGGCACAACCAAACAATTTTTGGTTGCAAGAAAAATTTTTGGTTGTGCCAACAACAGGTTTGTTGAAAGAACCAAGATTTGGTTGCCACAACCAAAAATTATTGTAACATTCACAGTAAATATTGTAACATTCACAGTAAATATCATAAAATTTCTGGAAATATATTGTGAAATTCGGTATATTCACAAAATTCGCGCAATTTTTAAATCAATCAGGTTTTCGACAACAATGTGTTCGATATTTTAGAGATGTTTGACAACAATGTGATATATGGTAAAATCACTTTCTTAAGATAAGAAAAAAAAAGAAAATGAATTATGCGAATCCCTTACTAAATTGAGACGGAAAAGTGGTGAGGAATACAAGGTAGTGGAAAGGGAAATATAGGGTGAGGAGAGGGGCTGAAACTTAAGGGGAGAGTAGTAGGGGGAGATAAGAGTGATAAAGAAGAGATTGCAGGGCCGGCGGAAGACGTGGGTATGGTGGGTAGTACTACCCACCCTAAAAATCTTAGGGTGGGTAATTACCCACCCTTAAATTTCAGTAAAAAAATCCGAAAAATTTACTGTTGTTTTAAATTTTTATATTCGATTTTCATAATACGCGCGCGAGCGTTCTGATATACTTGATTTATTTAAAAAATTATGAAACACACCCCCCCCCCTTAATCCCAGTTGATAACTACCCACGCTGAAAAAATACGTTCCGCCGGTCCTGAGAGGTTGGGATTCAATAGTACATGGTTTTAGGAAAAGGGTCGAAAAAAGAAGGGAGGAGGGGTATAAATGTATATTGGTATATTGGTTGGATGATAAGGGAGGAGATGGGGAATATAGGCAGAGGGGGGGCACAGTGGGAAAAAAAGCACTTTTTTGGGACAAAAATCTGCCTACACCTTAAATCGCAACGGATTAGAACGTTTTTTTTTTAAATACTCACGAAGGATCATACTTTAACGTGTGAGTGCAGATTTTTTGAATTTTTTATTTAGTAATTTGTTATTTAACTTACAAACTGCAATTGGTTATATTTGCGGCATTTATTTAGCCCCATTCATTGATATTTCTGTAAAACGATATAGAATTAGCAAGTTTCCTTTTTTTAAATAAAAATGTAACTTGTAGATAAATATCCTACATTTTTTTAATTGTTATAAACAAATAAATGCATATAACTGTTAACTGTTGCATTTTCGCAATTTGAATGCACTATTTACATATATTTTGTCACAAAATTATAAAACATCCATTTTTATTTGCGAACAAGTACCAAACAACAATAATAGTTAATAATTTAAACAAATTTTATAAACAAATTCATTTATTTCGCATTTATATGCATAGAAAATTTTTATTTTCTGTGGAATCATTTATTTTCACGTGAAGAACAAGAATTGTACACATTAAAGTTCCATTAAACAACATTTGTCATTGTTATAAACAATTTTTATATACAAATTCACTTATTTCGCATATCTATGCATCGAAGATTCTTCTTGTCTGTGGAATAATTTATTTTCATGAGAAGGAAAAGAATGGTACACATTAAAATTTGTGCAAACAATTTTTAAATTATTAATATTATTATTATTATTATTATTATTACAATTACAATATTTACAAAAAAATTAACTTAGTATTTCTCAAGCAGATTTTTCGCATCTTCTGATAACTCCTTCATTGTTTTCATTTTTTTAATCCTCAAGAAGGTGATTCTCGGATCCGATCATAAGGTAGTGCATAATATCTGCATTTGTGGATATTCTGCTGGACATTCTGCTGTTTCCTGATTGGGCCTTCCTGAAAACTTTATTGCTCGCCTCTTGTTCTTCACATGTATAAAATAAATGATTCCACAGAAAAGAAAAATTTTCTATGCATATAAATGCCAAATAAGTGGATTTGTTCATTTAAATTATTAACTATTATTGTTGTTTAGTACTTTTTCGCAAATAAATATTGATGTTTTACAATTTTGTGACAAAATATATGTAAATAATACATGCAAATTTCGAAAATGCAATAGTTAACAGTTATATGCATTTATTTGTTTATAACAATTAAAAAAATGTAGGATATTTATCTACAAGTTACATTTTTATTTAAAAAAAGGAAATTTGCTAATTCTATATCGTTTTACAGAAATATCAATGAATGGGACTAAATAAATGCCGCAAATATAACCAATTGCAATTTGTAAGTTAAATAACAAATTACTAAACAAAAAATTCAAAAAATCTGCACACGGAGAGAAAGCTATGGTTGGGCCAACCATATATATTGATAAATATGGTTGGCCCAACCATAGCATTTTTCTCAGTGCACTCACACGTTAAAGTATGATCCTTCGTGAGTATTAAAAAAAAAACGTTCTAATCCGTTGCGATTTGAGGTGTAGACAGATTTTTGCCCCAAAAAAGTGCTTTTTTTCCCACTGTGGGGGGGGGGAGAGGTAGCAAAAAAGTATGGTTAAGATTCAATAATGTATGGTTTGCAGGAAGACTTAGTAGAAATCAGAGTATCTTTAGCTAGCAGAGTGGAGGAGAAAGATGACAGGGGCGAATTTTGGGGGAGGGTTGAAAATGGGAAATAGGGGAAGAAATTATAATTCAGCAATGTATGATTAGCTGAGAGATAAACGATAAAAGGAAGGTTGGTGAAAATATAGGTGGATTGTGGATTGTGGTATTAGTGATAACTGAGGAGATGTAATATGAAGATGTTGAGGGCAGAGGGGGGTGAAGGGGGTGGAGGAATGAGGGTTTGTGACAGAGAGGGTGGAGGGATGCGGGATTAAGGCAGAGGGGGTAGATAGTTTGTGTAATAAAGGTGGGATGAGGGGGAGTTTAAAGGAGAGTTAATAAGGAAAAGATGGGGAAGTGCAGGTCAATGTATGGTCAGTCAGAAAGTAGACAGCAGTAAACGTGTTGAAATTTTCTAGAGGTCCTTTAGTAGTAGTTACCTAAGTGTTTATAAATCAATTTAGATGAAATGGAATTACAGGAAATGGTGAGAATCCAGAACAGTGATATCAAGTAAGCTAATTCTCTGGTTCTGGGGTGTAAAGTGGCGTGAGCCTGGGATCATTATAAATAGTCATAATTATAACAGTCGCGCGTGCTTGATTCAATTATACTGATTAACGTTGTACGTTGCACCTTCCCTGGCTGCAGCAAGGGATCCCCGTAGCAACGAACGGTAACCGGTATAGTACCGGAACTGGTTTCTGAGAGCGCGTAAAATATACGGCGTATCCTGGCTAGGATCCCAAGACTTCGGGCCTGGTATGGTATTATGCTTATGCATAGACAAGTTATAGCGTGGCTAATATGATTATCTCTTCGACGAGCGAGAGAGATGGAGGGAGAGAGTAAGAGAAGAAGCTACAAAAGCCCTCACCCTTCATTTAAAAGAGATTCCCATTTAGCTTTTCTCCAAAAAGGACATACCGTGAAAGAAAAATAAAATAAAAATTAAATGTTTAAAATTTCTGGAATTTTATATCTGTGGTTGGTCTGGGCTAATACAAGGTAAGAGTGAAGAGAGACTGTAGGGAAAATAATATTAATGCTGCCAGCGAAATCTGGAGAGATTCGGGGGATTTGTCGTGGTTCGGATCGAAGCCGAATAAATTAGCTTCAAGGTGGAACGCGAGCGAGATATAAAATTTTGAATATGAATGGCCAGTTTTGCATTTATAATGAGCTCTTATTCCAGAAACAAAGCCCTGCTGAGGAGACCATATGTAGATGAAGGCGACGTGATGAGAAAGCTTCGAGCAGATGTTCGAATTTTCTTAAAAGTTATCATTCAAAATGAATCTTTTAATTAGTCTTTTATCTGTAAATTTCAATATATTATCAAATAATGTTTAAGAGGCCTTAAGACTTGCTTTATTAAGAGAAGAATGCAGCAGTAAATTGATTGATTGAATAAATGTCAAAATCTACAACCGAGTTCGAAATTCACGAAGACCACATGCACAAGTGGAAGAAGGGATAGACGACGGGAGGTCTCTCATCTAGTCTATCCCTCTCGCTAAATTCATTATCCGTTGGTAATTCCATCGATGCTTTAAGCTCGAAAGTCCTCTTCAAGGGATATATCAGTGTCCTGGAATTGTGATATTAAGTAGAGAGCCATTTTCAATTAATAATGGAAATACGTGAAAAGTTCTGTAAATTTTTACAGGAATTGTATTTATACAGTTTTATAAGTGGTAATCAGTAGTGGTAATCAATAGTAGTAAGGCAACTAATAGTGAGTAATTATTGGAGAGAATGGATCCAGTATAATGACTTCAGCCAGGTGGAAACGGGCTAGTCGACATTTAATACCGAACCGTTGAATATTCCCCCGAATAGCCCTCGATATTGAATTGCCTCCCGCCTAATTGTAACCTTGCTCTCCGCCCGAGTCTCATTCACTTGTAAACGACATTTGCATAATTTTTACATCGTCTTCCGTGTAATCGATTTGAATGCGCGACACTCCCTTTCCATTTCTCTTGACTTCTCCATTAATTCTTCCATCGCTTGACAACCTTTATTCCAAAAACAGAAGATTCTTTTCGTTTTTTTCATCAGTTTTTTTTTTCTTTTCTTTTTTTTTACGTTTTCTTCTCATTTTTTTTTCAAACGTTACATACTCCGTTTTTTTTCTCTTTTAAAATATTTTTACAAGGTTTGCGAACTTCTTAATTTTTTAAGTTTTTTCAATGCTTTTTAAACTGTCTTGAAATCCCTTGAAATATTTTAGTCACCTCAAAAACCTGGAAACTCTTCAAAATCATTCTAAATATCTTGAAATCGTTCAAAATATTTTGAAATCCCTTGGATTTAATTAAAATCACTTGAAATCTTTTCAAATTCCTTGAAATTCATTAAAATTACTTCAAACGTCCTAAAATCTCTTAAAAAATCTGAAACTCTTTGAGTATTTTTTAAAACCATAAAAATTCCTTAAAATCACTTGAAATACTTTGAAATCCCTTAAACTACCTTGAAATTCATAAAAATCACTTAAAATCTCATGAAATCCGAAATCTCTTGAAATTTCTTAAAGTCACTTGAAATCTTAAAATCCCGGGGTAAATTTCTGCTAGTTTAATCTATAATATGAAAACTTGAAGAAGCCTCTTTTTAAATCCAGATGCTTGATGCAGAATTCTTTTCAATAAAACCTTCCAGGAAGAAATCAAGTCTTGAAAACTTTGATCGTTGAAGAATCTCAGTGAGATTAGGAGAGTGAAAATCGAGCTGCGAAACCGCGGGCGGACATTACGGTAATTTAATAAAATTTTGTCTACATCGCGATGGCAGAAAAAGCAGGAGAAAAAAAGTGGAGCGAGTTGGAGAGTGGGTAGAGAATTAGAGAGAAAAGTTGTACACCAATTAACGGATTAAAGTTGCCATCAGATGCAGGCTGTTCAAGTGCTTGCTACTTTGCTCAGGGAGTCGCCGAGGGGCCTCGCTTGCTATCATTAGCGACCCGTCGCTTTTAGCCAAGTTCGTCTATGTAAGTTAAAAACTCGGTTCAGTCATCCGTCCATCCACTTGTCCCTTCTTTCTTTCATCAATATCACTTGACAGTCTTGACCGCTCCAAAGCGGTACCTCTCGATTAAACTTCATTTCAAAGCCAGTCCGAATTAAATTTAATGACACAAAAATACTTGAAACACTTCTTTTTTTTAATAGGAAATATTTTTTTCTGTATTTAATTCATAAACTTTACACGGAGAAAACTGGATATTAAACCGCAATATCTAGCTATTTAACTATGGGACGACTATCTAGATATTTAGATATAATATCTTGATATTAAAACTTAATATCCAGACATTAAAACTTAATATCGAGATATTAAAATATTGGATGTTAGAATATTTGCTGGATTATATATTTTAATATCTGGATATCTTTAATAGCTAGATATTATATAAGCATTTTTTTCTAAGAATGATAGTTTTTGAAAGAATCAGTGATACAACAATTTTCATTTTCCCTTTACCATGATTTCCTTTTAGAATGATTTCCCTTTACAATGACATTTCTCTTTACTATGACTTCCCTTTACCATGATTTCCCTTTACAATAATTTCCCTTTACCATAATATTTCTTTACTATTTCCCTTTACTGTGATTTCCCTTTACTATTATTTCCTTTTAATATGACTTCCCTTTACCATTATTTCCCTTTACCATTTCCCTTCACCATTTCCCTTTACCATGATTTCCTTTAGAATACATAATTACCTCTTACAATGATTACCCCTTACAATTATTTTCCTTTACTATTTCCCTT
>CAJFCP010025952.1:71351-86507 GCA_904066005.1 Synergus itoensis | reverse complement strand
CATTTTACCGAAACACCATCTGTGATAATCCCCATCTGACCGAAATCCCAAGTAACAGAAACTTCATTCTTCCTAAAATGGCGTCCGACAATTTGATTGGCTGAATAATACCGCGAAATTCAAATCAGCCAATCAAATTGTCGGACGCCATTTTAGGAAGAATGAAATTTCTGTTACTTGTGATTTCGGTCAGATGGGGATTATCACAGATGGTGTTTCGGTAAAATGAATTTTAGGTTAGGTGCTCATTCGGAAAAATAAAAATTATGCTAAACAGTAATTCGGTGTTATAAAAATTATGTCAAACGATAATTCGGAAATATAAAAATTATAGTAAATTGCTATTCGATCAACTGATTTTCGGTAAAATAAATTTTAGGGAAAATAGAATTTGGGGCATATTCATGCGCCCCTATTTCTTTTTAAACCTATTCTTCTCTATCTATTTTCCAAATCGCCTTCCAACCCCTTTTTCGAACTCCTAATTTGTAAGACAAGAAAACGTTGGTTCTTGTCACTGTAGAAGCACCTGCGGTGTGCTTGGTCTTACATTATTTAGGCAGATCTGAGGACGTCGAGACCGAGGAGGACGCTAGCGTCGTTGCATGCTAATCATTCGACCCAGATTGAATAATGAATCAGTATTCTCTTCTTTTTTCTTTTTACCAATCTCTTCTTCTTCGCGGTACCGCTTGCCATCTCCTCGTGACGGCTTTTTTATTACCCACAGGGAAAATACTTCCTATCCTTTCATCCTGATCGTATCGTCATTAGTCACCTAAATACTTTAACCTTAATATTCCGAAGTATTACGAATTTTTATGTTACTATTATGTAAATAGTATAAATTCCTTTATAAATATTACAGAAATATCCTCTCTAAAAAGTGGTGTAAACAAAATGTCTCGATAATCTCGCATACATTTCCGAGCAGAAATTCCGCAATTATACCTTTTTAAAATAGGGTTCTGACGAGCCTCTGGTTTGCATTTCTATTTTCGATAAAAATATTTTAATAGTATTGGGCATTTATGGGGAAATGATACAGTAGTAATATCTCATTAATACTAATTGTTTGATACTGAAACAGGGCATTGAAGAGTTTTTCACGATGAAAACAAACATCGAGTAAAAGTAGGGAAATTCTAACATTTTTCACACTTGTTTATTTATGCAAAAATAAAAGATGGTTATATTTGTATTTTGGAAAATTTAATGATTATTGGAAAACACGGGAAAATATATTTCCAGGAACTGCAAACAGGTTTTCATGAAAATTATTATTAAACTACATTTTATGATTATATTATTTTCATAATTTTTAATAAGTAGAGATTTATAAAGAGGTTTTAAAAAATTACAAGAGTTTTTGGTAATTCCAGAGGTTTAACAAATTTTAAAGAATACTAAAACATTTTTTATTGACAAATTACTTTAAAATTTTAAAACTTTTCTGAATGTTTTTAAATTCTTTAAAATCACTTGAAATCTTTAGAAATCCTTTGGCATGTTTTAATAACTTGAAAATTCTTTAATTTTTTCATATTCTTTTAAAATTCTTTGACATTTTTTAACTTCATTAAAAATCCCGTACAATATTTACAAATATTTTTAAATAATTGAAAGTCCTGAAAGTATTACGATGTTTTTTCGGCATTCATTAAAAACTTTTTAAAATCACTTAAAATCTTGTGAAAATTCTTGAAAATCCTTAAATTCTTGGAAGCTCTTTGACATTCTTTAAAAATTTTCAATATCAAAAAAATCCTTTGAAAAAATTATAACAAAATGTGTAAATTACTTTAAAATCTTGGAACTCCCCTGAATTCTTTAAACATTCTATAAAATAACTTGAAATCTATTTATATCACTTTCAATTCTCCTGAGATCCTTTAGGATATCTTGATATCTTTGAAATCTAGGAAAATATCTTAAAGTCCTTTTAACCCTTAGCTGCCACACCGGGGTAAATTGCACCCCAGTGAAAAAAAATGTTATTATGAAGAAACTATTGAATATTTTTGGCTGAAAATTTTTTTGTATAATGTTTAGTAAGTACTTTAATCATTTATATAGGCAGATTATTCAATTATAGAAATCTTGTATCTTAAAAAAATTAATTTAACGAAAAAAATGGCTGGGGTAGGAAAAAGAAAGAAACGGCTGGGGTAAGCTGCACCCCAGTGTGGCATTTAAGGGTTAAATTTCCTAGAATTACTTAAAATTTCTTGAAATCTCCTCAAATTCCATAAAATCACTTGAAATATTTCAAAAATCCTTTAAAATTCTTTAATATCATTTAAAATCCCTTCAAATACTTAAAAAAAATTTTTGAATACTCTAAAATCTTGAAAATCCCGTGAACTATTTTGAAATTCTTTAAAAATTTCTTAAAATCACTTATTGTTTCTATATAATTAATAACTCTTTTTTATAATAGGAATTTTTTTCAGAAAATTAAATAGTTTAATAATCAAATAATGTGAATAATGAATCCGCAGAATAGGTTTTGGGGTATTGACCAGTTTTTCCTAGGTGGGGCATTTACTAGGGAATTTTTTGGGTCAAATGACCAGATCCTGACCAGTTTTCCTTAAGTAGGGCAATATTCTGCCAAAGCGTTACAAGCCTTGTGTGGGCTTTGCCAGTTAACCTGGTTAAGGCCACATCAGAAGTAGGAAAAACTGACCAGAACCCTGTCAGAACCGCATGAAAATTTCTGCACGGGTTGTTGCTTCAAACCTGCTCTGTCCCGAGTAGAAATTTTTCTGTGGCCCCGATCTGGCCCAGATTAGGGAATCTGGCCCCGATCGGGTCCAGATCAGGGGATTTCAGGCCGGGGATGAAACACACGGCCCGACCAGGCCCAGACCTGGCCACACCTGGCCGGATCGGGGCCCGATCGGGCCGGGCGTTTCATCACCGATCTGGGCCAGGTTTGGAAATTTCTACACGGGGTAAATTTGAATTAGTGAAATTCAAACAAATAATAATAATCGAAAAAAATAACCGTGTTGGTTTGTTGGTTATTTAAATATTATGTGCACATAAGTTTTGTTTGAGACTTTCTGCAACCCTTCCATTTTTTCTGTCGTATTATAACTTATACTGCTCCCTTATTCTAAGGGATAAAATCGTTCTTCTCAACCGCAAGTTTTTCATTCTGCGAACTTGAACATGTTACTGAGGTTGGCAGGAAAGATAATTGTTTAAAATACTGAAACTCCTCCTATAAAAGGGTTGTCGTTAGTATTCTTTATTGATTCTCGTATGTTTTCTATCGTGTAGGGTGAAACCTTGATTAGTCGAGTTCCCAGCAGTGTGCGATCGATTACTCAAATATTACCCTTTCTCGCGTAATCTACTGTATTCTTCAGAGAGGTCAAGCGTTCCTTTTCTTTCCAGTCCTTATTTATTATTTAGAGGGTCAGCCTTTATTGAAAGGAAAACGTGTTTTACTAATGAACGCGACGACATGCAAATTATACAATTTAATATCAAATAGTTGGAACGGTAATAGGTAATTATTTCTGTGGAAATTACTGGGTGGAATTCAAATGTTTCTGATGGAGTTGAGCTATGTAAATACAATATTACCATTCATTATCAGCAGTATAATAGTGATTGCATAGCCTGCATGTGTATTTAATATGAAATTAATATTCCTAAATTAAATACTTCTCTTTTCTTTTCTATTGGTAATTAGAATGTCATGCGTGCGCTAAAGCATATGCTTTTGCCACTTGAAATTATGGGAAACCGATTAAATTAACATAAAATACTTTAAGATTCTTCAAACGTGTGAACTTTTCTTTAAAATTTCACAAATAATTTAAAAATTACTTCAATTTCCTTAGAATTCTTTGAAATGCCTTAACATTTTTTTAGAATCTTTTACAATTCTCCAAAATGACTAAACTCTCTGCAAAATTTCTTGAAAATCTATAAAATTCCTTAAAACAACTTAAAATGCTTTCAAATTCTTTAAAAATCCATGAATTCTTCAAAACCGCTTAAAATTATAAAAAATTTTTTGAAATCCCACAAAAAACTGAAACTGCTTTGTTTCCTCATATAGAGGAAGCATTAATTAGTTAATCAAATATATTAATATTATAGGTCACCTGATTCGTATCAACACAAAAAAAGTTTATTTTCCTTATATCAGCTACCAACTACAAAGCTTCCTCTATGAAGAAGCAAAATCACTAAAATAATTTGAAAACACTTCAAGTGAATTCGAATGACTTCAAGTGACTTTAATTCAGTAAAATCTCCTGATCAGTGAATTCAGATGAATGCATTTCGATTGTTTTCAATCTCCTGAAGTATCTAAAATAATTAGAATTCATACAAAGTCACATGAATTCACATAAACACAAATTAATTAACATGAAATCAAGTGAATTCACTTGAAGTCACTTGAAATCGTTGGAGTTTCCATGAAATTTCCTGAAATCAGTGAAATCATCTGAAGACATTGTAATATCCTGAAATACCTTGAAATCCGAAGTAGGTATACAGCCATCGGTTGAGTTTTCAACCCTTCGAAAATTCATAAAGCTTTAAAATTATTTCTAAAGATTTCAAAAAGTTCAAAAGATTTAAACAGAATGGAAAATCTTGAAACTCATTTAAATTCTTTTAAAATTCCTTTAAAATTCCTTAAAATCAATTGGCACGTCTGATATCGATTCTCATGTACAGACGGTGCATACAAATCTAAGAAAGAATATGGCTTCAGATTTCGAGATTGCAAGAATCTCTTTTCGATATAATCGCAACCTGATAGGATATGATTTTCTGATAGGATATGATCGTTATCTTAATCATTTTTGTCATCTCCTAACTTCTTTACGTAAAAGTATAAATAACTTTCTATTAAATCGAACGAATAAATCAGATGTGCGCATCAAGGTGTTCCACCGTTATGCATGGAGCGTTTGCATAATGTCCCAGGGCGCGACACATACACATGCATCTAGCACATCCGCGATATACACGACGCTGTGGTACTTTGTGTGCAAATTACGCTCGAGACAAAGATGTACGACTCTCTCTGTTTTGAGGTCGAAACGACATTTCCCTATTCCTTGAGTCAAAAGGATCAAATGCATAAGAGAGTCATTAAGCAGAATTCAAATACCAGGCAAAGTAGAAATAAAATACTGGGAAAATGTGTTTTTTTTTATATTTAAAAAAATTTGCAAATTGCAATTATCTATCTATATTATAAAAAGATCTCGCCGCCGCCGCTGTGTCAAGAATCGAGAGGGGTCACGTGACCTCATGGGGAGATCATCATGGAGTCACGTGTGCCTTCTCGATCACGTGACCTCCTCGATCACGTGACCCCTATCGATCACGTGACCGAGAGGGGTGTCATTCCGCTGCTGTCAGGAATCCATTGCTATGGGGTCATGTGACCCCAATGACGATACGCCCTTCTTGACCTCTTTATCACGTGACCTCCATGACGATATGCCCTTATTGGCCCCTCTCGATCACGTGACCCTACGAAGATACGCCCTTCTTGACCCCTATAGATTAAGGGACCATATGACGATACACCCTTCTTGGCCTCTTGGTCACGTGAGCCCATGACGATACGCCCTTCTTGGCCTCTTGATCGCGTGACCCCATGACGATACGCCCTTTTTGGCCCATATAAATCAAGTGACCAAATGACGATATGCCCTTCTTGACCCCTAGTAATCAAGGGACCATATGATGATACGCCCTTATTGACCCTTATCAATCAAGGTACCCTATGACGATACCCACTCCTTGACCTCTCTCAATCACGTGGCCCCCATGACAATACGCCCTTCTTGACGCCTCTCGATCACGTGACCCCATGACGATACGCCCTTCTTGGCCTTTAAAAATTGGAGCAATTGTAATGCTGATAAGAAATTTAAGTATTAATGATGAACTTTGTAATGGAATACGTTTGAAAATTTTAGAATTACATAAATTTAATATTAAAGTTATGGTCATTACTGGTACTAAAAAAGGAAATTCTGGAGAATTTTCTTCTTTACCATTTATTTTATATAGAAGACAATTTCAAGTTGTTTTAGCTTTTGCAATTACAATAAATAAATCTCATGGACAATTATATGTAGCTCTATCCAGATGTAAAAATCCTGATAAATTGTTTATTGAAAATAACTCAGAAGATGAAAAAATTATTAAAAATATTTTTTGGAAAGAAATTTTTGATTAAAAATTAACTATGTTCTATTGGTCTCATATTATTATTTTTTCTCATTTTTTAGATATTTTGGTTACATTATATATATGAGAAGTTTAATACAATTTTTTTTACAGATTTTTGAGATGCAATATTTATTACTTCCACGCAGTGCATCTTGGAAACAATTTCATTGAATTTTAAATTATAGTCATAATGGTTACTATATTTACTCATAAATATAGTTGGAAAAAAATCAATAAAAAATAATTAATCCTACGTTTTAATTAATATTTTATTTAATTAAGTAATAATAATATTAATTAAATAATAATATCAGTAATAGAAATCATAGAACTATACAAAATTCTATTGGGGGTCGAACATTAGTCGAAATGGGGGGTAGGCGCGCGAAGCGCGCAGGGGGGCGAAGCCCCCCTTGTTATACTATTATATTTCTTATATTTATATTTATATTTATATTTACATTTATATTTACATTTATATTTACATTTATATTTATATTTCATTCTAATACACTCATCTGATTTTACGATTGTCTACAGACTCTACAGTTTTAAGAAGAGAATGGTTGATACTTTTCAGTAGTACTTTATTTTGTCTCGTGTATGTTATTTCCTTTCTTGAATAAGAAAGTAGGAAGAAGTGAGCTTGAATGGTTTAAAAGGGTCGCCAGAGGGGGAGAGCTAAAGATTATACCACAATGCGTGGAACAACCCTCGAATTAAGTCTGCGAGCCATCCTCAGTGTACAGGACGACGGTAGTTTTAGCATGGAATCCAAGAGCGACGGAGAATGGATTCTTATTATTGCTCTTAAGGGATTACGCCGTGTAGTTTGCGGTGAAACGCGTTCCTAACAGTAATAACAGGAATCTACCTTGCCTGCCGTGCCTAACTTCATTTTGCATTCCCTTTTGTTATATACATTTCCATATATGTATACATGCAACTACAGATGAAATATCCAAAAATATTCTAGGAAGCTTGAATATATTCGCGGATAACTTCCATCTTCAATATGAGAACAATATACGTGTTAAATGAATACTTGTTTAATTTTGTGTAAATATTTGAACAAAATAGTTGAATTTTTATGAAAATATTTCTACAAAGGCAAATGAATTTATAGTCATAATTTAAGTGTATTAGCTGCCAGTAGGAAATAAGGAGGTGAGACATTCCAGAATCTTACCTCCCTTCTGCATGCTTGTTTTCCCAGTCTCGCCATTTTAGCGGAAAACAAGACATTTATAAACACCCACCGCGAGATTAGATTTGTTAAGATAATGGGGCGCCCGGGTTAGCGCCTCTTCTCTACCGCAAGGGCATTATCGCGATGCTCCAGCAACTACCTCTTTAGTACTGAATATGACTTTAGTAGATAGTTAGTTAATCCACAACTGCTTCACTCAATTTAACAATCGACTTATCTTCCTTTTTTATCTTATCTTATCTTTTTTTTTAATCCACTGTATATTAGGGAAAAAATACCCCACATTTGATTTGTACGAAATTAGGAAAGAAACAGAAGGGAGAAGGCACAAAATAAAGGAAACAGAATAAATAAATGAAGCTGAGGAACTCATAAAGCGTACGCTAAAGTGGATTTACTTTCCTGGTGTTGTCGCCCGCCATAAAGTAAGTTTATCTCGAGTATTATCGACAAAAAACCCAATGAAATTTAACGATCCGTCAGGCTGTGGCTTTCGATGTAGGGTAGTAAATAACTCAACAGCTGCGAATCACAAAATAAGAGCTTTATCTTTGGAAGATTTCTCTGTTTTTTAAATTAGAAATTTTTATTTGGAAAATTAATCTTGAACCCACGAAGCAGTATAAGGAGACCCGACTCCATCTGCTATTCCGAAAAATTCTGCTAGCATTTTTCCGAACACACTTCCTATACATTTTAGCAGAGATCGCCCCAATCACGGATTGTAGCGCCTCTTGTGACAAAGAGTTGTAACGTGGTAGTATTTGCCATTGGTCAAAATTTGGCGCGCGATTCAAAATCGAATTGATTTAATTCGATTTTGAATCGCGCGCCAGATTACAGCCAATGAGGCAGACACTTGTGAAAATTCAATCGTGGTTTCATGTTTTCCCACGAGGCGCTACAATCCGTGATTGGGGCGATTTTGACAAAATGCTATAGGAAGTGGGATCGGAAAACTGCTAGCAGTTCTTACATTAAAGTCGGGTCTCCTTATACTACTTCGTGCTTGAACCATCTTTTCCAACCCATTTTTCTCAACCTCCTTCCGAAATCCCTTTACCATCGTGTTTATAAAGGAGATGTGATGAAAGTATTTAGAAATTCTGGAGAAATGCAGACCCCCGTAGATTAATTTATCCGCGAAGTCGGAGCGGTTAATTTCACTGGATAAGTCCAGGGCAGTGAATCGGTTCGTATCCAATGTCCAGGCATTCTCGGAACTACCTAGCAATAAACCGGGTCCTTCTCTTTGGCTTTCCAAAGGCACTCGGTCCTCATCTCCCGGTTCTTCGTTCTCCACCCATTCCGCTTCTTCGCCGACTCTCATCCTTTTTCTCCTTCAAACGCCCCTCTTTCCGGGTACACGGCTGATTAAACGCGCAACTACGTAACGTAACGCAAATATACTGCGCTCTCACTCTTTCTCCCTTCGCCACCCCTTCTCTCTTTTCTGAGGAAAAGGGAAAGAGGATGCTCTCGATTCCACCTTTCGACTCTCTTTGAATTCCAACCCCGGTCTCCCGGTCACTTGACGGAAATATTTATCGAGGGTCTCTGCCTTGCTACAGTGATGCTATACTGTGCTCTTTTGCCCCACAACCCCGTCCACGTTGATGCCAGACGTCGACACATCGTCTACGTCTACGTAGTGGATATCCAGTTTCACTTCCACTTCCATTTCCAGTTTTACTTCTACTTCCGCTACCAGTGCAACGCTTCTACAAGCCTTCGTTCGCGTTCTTTGATCCAGCCTTGAGTTTGTTCGGCACGGATTATTTGCCCTCTTAATTACATTTCGATCCTACGCAGACATATCTGACACAAGCTGTCCTCCAGCCTTCTAGTAGTTTCCAGAGTTACTTGGTGCCTTGTTGATTTCTCGAAAATTTACAGCTCTTTTAGTACAATTACGATTTTCAAGTTATATTAATAAAGTGATTAAGAAAGTAATCAAGGAAATACTTATACGGTGTAGTCTTCTTGCTTCTATAAGTTTAGCGACTTTTATATTTATTTGAGGAGTTCACTACTCAACCGATGGCTGTACACTTACTTCCGACTTCAAGATATTTCAGGATATTCCAATGACTTCAGGAGATTTTACTGAATTAAAGTCAGATGAAGTCATTCGAAATCACTTGAAGTATTGGGCTGAAGTTTCATACGTCCAGGGGAGGGACTCTGAGTTAGACACTCTAGCTTCATAGCAAAGCAAGAATTGCTACCTTCATATTATAAAATATTTTTATACCGGGTGATCAAAAAGTATCTATCAATATATATGTTAAATTTTTGGTTAATTGTATTTTCAATTTTTGGAAACCGAAAGTTAGCAACATGAATGTTTTGTGCTTCATCCATAAAAGTGCCAACTTCATGATGAACATAGCTAAGGTTTTCAAGCAAAATCATAGCAATGATCTCAATACCGAGTCTATCTTTTGAGGTTAAAGGGATTTATTTTTTAATCATACGGGGCTAAACATTAAACTTTAGTATAGGAATAGTTAAAATAGTGTTTTTTATTTTGATAACTATTAATTTTTTCAGTTTTAGTCAAATATGCTTTGCTTATTAGCAAAATTAGCTTCGTAGCAAGACGACTAACTCAGAGTCCCTCCCCAGTTTGACGAATTTTTTTATATATTTTTTTTAGCTTTATTGGGCCCTAAATATGCAAAAAAAGTTACCAAAACCAACTTATCTTAATTTATTTATGAGATATACGCAACAAAACAGTAAATTCAAGCAGAAAAGCCATTTTTAGAATGAGGGGAAGAAGTGTGCTACTTTTGGCCTCTGTACAACATAAGATACAAACACAGGATATATGAAAAAAATATTATTAATTTTTTTTGATTGGCGGACGGATGTTAATTACGAGGAATTGCGTACTTATATTGATGAATCTGTACGAAAAAAGTGTGCTACTTTTGGCCTCTGTACAATATAAGCTACAAACACAGGGTATATGAAAAACATATTTTTAATTTTTTTCAATTGGCAGACAGATGTTAATTACGAGAAATTGCGCACTTATATTAATGAATCTATATACACTGTTAAAAAAAACTTCAATTACTTTAGTTGAAGTTTTATACAATTACCGTAGCTGAATGAATTTTAAATAACAAATAGTTGAATTTTCAACAAAATAGTTGAATTTTTAATCAGAAGTAATTGAATTTTCAATCACAGTAAATGAAAAATTGTTGAATTTTCAAGATATTTCTAACAGTGTACGAAAAAAGTGTGCTACTTTTGGCCTCTGTACAACATAAGATACAAAGACATGATATATGAAAAAAATATTATTAATTTTTTCAATTGGCGGACGGATGTTAATTACAAAAGTAGCACACTTTTTTCGTATACAGATTCATCAATATAAGTGCGCAATTCCTCGTAATTAACATCCGTCCGCCAATCGAAAAAAATTAATAATATTTTTTTCATATATCCTGTGTTTGTAGCTTATATTGTACAGAGGCCAAAAGTAGCACACTTTTTTCGTACAGATTCATCAATATAAGTGCACAATTCCTCGTAATTAACATCCGTCCGATAATCGAAAAAATTAATAATATTTTTTTCATATACCCTGTGTTTGTAGCTTTTGTTGTACAGAGGCCAAAAGTAGCACACTTCTTCCCCTCAGTCTAAAAATGAATCTTCTGCTTGAATTTACTATTTTGTTGTGTATATCTCATAAATAAATTAAGATAAGTTGGTTTTGGTAACTTTTTTTTTGCATATTTAGGACCTAATAAAGTTAAAAAAAAATATATAAAAAATTCGTCAAACTAGACGTATGAAACTTCAGCCCAATACTTGAAGTTATTGTAAAGATTTTCAAGGGAATTTAAATGATTTTGAAAAATTTTGAGCAATTATAAAACAATTTTATGGCATTTCAACGGATTTCAAAGGATTTGAAGTGATTTTTCAGTTCTTAGTGGAATTTCAAAAAACTTACAATAATTTAAAGTGGTTGTGAAGAATTCATGGATTTTTAAAGAATTTGAATGCATTTTAAGTTATTTTAAGTGATTTTACAGATTCGCGGATTTTAAAGAGATTTAGAAAAGAAGTTTGGAAACCGGGATGAAAAAGGGATTTGCAAGGACGAGAAAAATGGGTTGGAAAAGATGGTTATAAAAGGTAAATGTAAAAGAATGCTGGGATAGAAATTTGGAACAGATGGCTAAAGATGGATACGCGACATTTCAAGATTAAGCTTCCAATTAAAAATCTTTAACGCAAAAAAAGGAGCAGAATGTGGGTCAGAAACAAAATGAACCTTGAAAATATGGGATAAAATGGAGAAAGAAATAAGGGGTGGGGAGATGTGAAATCGAAAAAGTCGAGGGAAAATGGGGAGGTGAAGCTTGGAGGCGTCGATACCGTGACAGATTGCCTATGGTATTTTCCACCACATACATCATCGGCACCCGCCAACCCTTAGTTCTACTTCGATGCGCTCCGCCATCGAATCTCTTAATTGGCATCGGTACCTTCGAACTGGCAGTCGCGAAATTTTCCGCTTTGAAGATCCTTACTAAAAATAAAAAGAAAAAAAACAGAATCACTTTCTGCAAATTCATGCTCGTTCTGTTATGGACATTATGTGCTTTTCTCAATTAACCAATCACTGGTCTTCAAAGATGGATTGCAGATCAAATAAGGGTGGTGTAAATTAAATTGAACGATGTCAAAATTGAGTTTAAGACTCAATCCATGGTTAAAATTCGTGAAAATCTCTAAAAATTTCTAGCAACCTCTTGAAGTTTCTTAACATTTAAAATCCCTTAAAATCATTAGAAATTTCATGAAATTCCATGAAATCCTTAAAAATTTTACAAATTCTTTTAAAAATTAGAATAATCGCTTGAAAATACTTGAAATTCAGAAAAACCTTCAAAATCATTAATCTCTTAAAATCTATGTTAAAATTTTTTAAAACCTCTAAAAATTCCAAGAAACCTTTGAAAATCTTTGAAATCGCTTGAAATTCGTGAAAATCTCTTAAAATTTCTAAAAACTTCTTGAAATTCTTTTAAATTCTACGATAACAATTAAAATCCTTTTTATATCCGTTAAAATCCATTAAAAGTATGAGAAATGTCTTCAAATTCCATGAAATCCTTAACAATTCTACAAAATCTTTTAAAAATTAGAAAAATCTCTTGAAATCTTTTAAAATTATTAGAAATCTCATAAAAATCCATCAAATTCCTAAAAATTCCACAATATCTTTTAAAAATCGACTTTCTTGAAAGCCCTTAAAAATGTACAGCCTTTGAAATCCTTTTAAATTCTACTAAATCTTTGAAAAATTGTAAAAATCTTTTGAAATCTCTCCATAAAATTCCATGACAAACATTAAAGTCTCTTAAAATTCCCAGAAATTCTTGAAATTTTACGGTAACATTTAAAATCCTTTTATATCTTTAAAATCTGTTAAAACTATTGGAAATCTTTTAGCAAATTCCAATAAAACCCTTTAAAATTCTCACAAAATCTTTGAAATATTAGAAAAATCTCTTGAAATCACTTAAAATTATTAAAAATCTCATAAAATTCCTTAAAACCCCATAAAACTCTTACAAACCTTTTGAAATTCCCTAAAACTTCACGAAAACCTTAGAAATCGCTTAAATTCGTTGAAATCTTTAAAAATGTTTAAAAACTTCTTAAAATTCCTCAAAAATTTCAAAACATTTAGAATCTCTTAAAATCCCTTAGAATTTTTAAAAGTCTCTTAAAATTCCATAAAATTCTACAAAATCTTTTTTTAAATCTTAAAAATCTCTTGCATTTCGTAAAAATCACTTAAAAATCATCAAATTCCCTTAAAATTCCTAGAAACCTCTTGAAATTCCTCTCTAAAAAAGTGTTTCCTCTCTAAAAATGTCTCGAAAATCTCGAATAGATCATAGTTTCAAATCTGATTGGATTTGGAATGACTTTCAATGAAATTGTAAGAAGAAAAATAAAACAATCGCGCGCGTAGCGCGTCTCTTGGTTTGCTAGATACTTATAAAAAAATGTTTCCTTATATTTTATAAATTAAATAATTACAACATGTGTTTTTCTTTATAAAAAATAATAGTTGTTAGATTGTTTTCAAAATTAACTACGTTTACAGTTGCATTGATGTTTTTATTGTGATTTTGTTTTCTAAAAAAAAATACCGTATAAATTTATAGTTATGTACAGTATTATTTGAAAAACCGGTTAATTAATTATTAAATTAATTTATTAATTATTCGTAATAAATTAGTTAATTGTTTATTTTTAATATTACCATAAAACTGCTTTTTTAAAACCAAGATTTTTTATGTATTTCGAGTTTAAATTCATGATAAAATGATGATTAATGAAACCAAATTCAAATAATTTCGCGGAATTTACGATCGCCAAGTATCGATTGTCTAAAATCACTATCGATACTTACATGACGAATCAGGAGTGCGGATTAGGCGTTACGATATTTCGACTTCGACTCAATCATTTTTTTAGAATAGATAATAGACAAATGGATACCTACTCTATTTAGAAATGTTTTAGGAAGAGAATTTATCGCTGGATATTAATTTACACCACAGGCAGTCCTTTCATGATAATACATGAAAGGGAAGGATCTGCTCATTTGATCTTTTTAGGTCTCTGAAGTGTGCCAAACTGTATATAGCTGCTCCTGTTCATTCAGTCACATTCCTGCTTTGTCATCTTTGCTTATGATAGAGAATTCACCTGGATACATCTAGCCATTTAAATTTGGAATGCTCGAAATTAGAATAATTAGATTAGTAGAATGTCATGCGCGCGATCTCACTGCGTACGCCCTTTTGTCCACAATTTATGCATGTGTTAATTTTTAAAATAATATTATGAATTAATAATATTTTGCAAACATGAATTGAATGAATGAATATGAGTTGAAAATATTTTGAAAGAAATAAAATGAGTTAAAAAATATTTAAATATATTTTTAATCATTTTGGAAGATTGCAGAAGATTTAATTAAAAGGATTTATAAGAGATTTCATGAGATTTAACAGATTTTAAAGAACTCAAAAAATTTTTTATATTTTTAAATTGCTTGAGTTTTTTAAAATTCTTTAAAATTCTTTGAATACAAATGTATAGTTTATATCTAACTACAGTATATATAGTTGGATAAAATGTATCAAATAAAATGATAAATTGGGAAAAGTAAAACATGTCGACTGTTTTGTGTAAAATCTATTAGGGCAATTTGGTAGCGAGTGTATGTGAGAATTAGAAGGAAAAAACGTGATTTACATTCCTTCGTCTCGACGACATAAAAATTCCGCAGCGATAACTTCCTTTGTTCCTCCCTCTGTGGTCTCAGGGCTAGCAACCCCTACAGTAAAATCCCCGCGGGGTACCAACGCTGCCGAGACTCGACTAGTTTTCGGCTTATATTACATTTTTCCTTGATTAAATGTGATCTACCTGAAAATGCCTACGTGGAGGGTTAATTTCCGTTCGTAAAGTCGAGAAATTTTATTTTGGAGAATTTATTCTGAAGCTACAGTTCCCACAAAGGGAGAAAAAGAAGAACGTTTAGGGGATGCTGGTTTTTCAATTCCCCAAGCAGTCGTTTTATTAAAAAACAGCGAATAAATAAAATATTTCACAATGAGATAATGTTCCGAAAATCTCAACCATGGATTTCATGGCCAAAATTTAGT
>CAJFCP010025952.1:41141-62253 GCA_904066005.1 Synergus itoensis | reverse complement strand
TTTATGTTATCGATAAAAAATCGATAAAAAATAAAATTCTTTTGTAATGTTTCAGAACGTGTTAATTCTACAGCTGGCAATACGATAACGGAAAAAAGAGCATCGTTAGATCCAAAAATGGCAGAAATTTTAATTTTTCTTCACCAAAATTATAAATATCTGCAAATGGATGCTGAAAACTAAGTCTGTAAACCTCTTTGTTCGTCTCTCGTCATTCATTTTTTGCCGTTCTGTGTTAAAAACGTTTCCAAGCACCTAATGTGATTCAATGTGATTCAAAGTCAATAATTATTTTAAGTTCTACTGTGATAAAAGTAATTTGAAGTTCTATTAATAAAACATAATTTCTATATTTTCTTGACTATATATATTTCAATTTTCTTGGTATTTTACTATTTTGCATCCTCAAGTGAAATTTATTCATTTCACACGCTTTTCCGCAAGAGGGGGGAATTATCGATTTTTTATCGATACGTATCGATAATTTTCCATAATTCTCGATAACGTATCGATACCTTTTCTTGTCGATTTTACCCAGCCCTAGTAAATTTGAGAAAACAATGTTCTCAAAATTCCGAACAAAAGTTTTCTATGGCAAAACAAGATTGTCATAACAACACCCCCCCAAACACACCCAGGCAGTACCAAACATTTCTACATAGGTGGAAAAATTCTGTGAATATTTTTCGGATATTTTCCTTTAGGAAAATGATCATTTTTCGAAATTATTGAGGTCACTGCTCCAATGATTTTTTTTGTGGACGACAGGCTATAGATTGTCATCACAACACCCCCTCAAACACACCCAGACAGTACCAAACATTTCTAAAAAGCTCGAAAGACTCTATGAGTATTTTCGTATATTATCATTTAGAAAAATGATTTTAAAATCTGGTATTTCTAAACCCCATATCTCGCCCTATTGAAAAAAATGACGTCACAAAAAGACGTCTTTAAATGACGTCTTCAAATGACGTCATTTAAAGACGTCATTGTCTATGTCATAAATTGGAACATAAAATGACGTCTTTTAAAAACTTTTTGTATCATCGGCAAAATGAAATTACGTCATTTTTTCCAGCAAAATAACGTCATTTCCCTATTGAAAAAAATGACGTTATTTGTATGACGTTATTTGACGTTATTTGACGTTATTTGACGTAATTTGACGTTTTTTGACGTTATTGTATTTGTTATTTGTATTTGTTATTTGACGTTATTTGTATGACGTTATTGTATTTGTTATTTGTATTTGTTATTTGACGTTATTTGTATGACGTTATTTGACGTTATTTGACGTTATTTGTATTTTAAACCTTTGTGAATATTTCAAATGACGTTATTTTGTTGGAAAAAAATGACGTAACTTCATTTTGCCGATGATAAAAACAGTTTAAAAAAGACGTCATTTTATGTTCCAATTTATGACATAGCCAATGACGTCTTTAAATGACGTCATTTGAAGACGTCATTTAAAGACGTCTTTTTGTGACGTCATTTTTTTCAATAGGGCGGAAACTAATCATAGGTTCTTGTTTTTCCATAGGAAACTTTTGTTTGGAATTTTGAGAACATTATTTTTTCAAAGGTACAGCCAATTCGACGGAAAGATTTTTGCCATAGGTTTTGTGCGGGGTCCTTTCAAGTAATTAAAGTAAATTTTACTTTAATTGAAGGACACGAGGCAGGATGAAAAGAAAATTAAGGCCCATGCGGTAAGTTCCGAAGTCTACTTCTCGTGGGCTGTGAAACCTCCCCCCATAGTTGGATCATATTTTGATGAAAATAATTGGAGGCTTAGATTTGGACTGAGATTTTCTTCATGGATGAAGTTTTGAATTATTTAGTGGATCAGGGACGAATGTCAGATGACAAATGCATATCGATTTCGACTTGTTAGCGGGACATCATAAAGTAGGGACGAAAGGAGGCGTAAGAGAGCAAAAGCTATAAGTAACGGACCGTCTGGTGGAAAGAGCTCTAGGGCGAACAGTGATTTAGAGAAATTAAAACTTTAATTCATGTTCGGGTTCGCGAAGGACTCCCTTGCCCCTTCTCCTTAGCGACCGCCATGGAACTCCCGTCGAATGCCAACCCTCGAGTAAATAGGAGAGCGAGAGCGTTGTTCCCATTGACACAGGTCCCCCTTGCTTCAGGGTGCACTAATAAAGCATCTCGATCCGAGCAACCGTTGGCAACCCTGGCATGATCTACAGACCAAACGACATTACGATCAAGACCAAATTCTACTATCGAATACACTCTCTGTTCCTCCCCTACATTTTCTTTTCCGTTTCCTTAACACTAGAAAGACTGAAACTTAGTATATACCTATATTGCCCCAAAGCAGTCAAAATGACTGCATTGTGAAAGAATAACTAATGTGTAAAGAAATTTGTTTAAAATTAATTTGTAATATTTTTTATATTATTTACAGTCAAACAATTTATTAGTAAGTATTATCAATAAAAAAAATTTACTTCACTTGGTAAAAAAATAATTTATGCATTATTTGTACATTTTAAGCAAATGAAAGTGGAAATCTTTTTATGTGTACATCTTCCGCAAAGATACTTTTGACATTTTTCACATATATTACCCAAGTGGAAATTTACAATTGGCGTAGTACTGTGCCAGTACTGGCCAACGTTGGCGTGGTGCTGGAAGAGGTACTGGCGCAGATCTGGCTGAGTGTTGGGGTGATAACGCTGTTCAGTACTGATTAGCCAGGTTTGTTTCTGTACTGGATTCAAGTACTGGTGCAGTACTGGTGCAGTATTGTTGCAGTACTGCAGTACTGGTACAGTACTGATCCAATGGTAAAGTCAGTACTATGCCAGCTTTGGCTACCCAATATTGGCACAATACAACTGGTACAGTACTGTGCCGGTTGTAAGTATCGGCTTAACCATGTAATTTCCACTTGGGTATTTGTTTTGTTATTGTGGCAAAGTCGTACTTGACAAACTTTTCGTTTGTTGGAATATGTTGTATTTGATGATGTTGCAGTTGATCTTTGTGGGTCTTCATGTTCTGATGAATTTTTCTGTCTTGCAGCTCTGTAATTGGTGGAAAGCTGTTCTGCTAATTGAAACAAGAACTGTTTTCGTTGTATTTGTATTCCTGCCAGATCGGGCATAAAGATTCGAATAATAAGTACTTCTTTAGTTATTGAACAACTGCAACTTATCAAGTATATGTCCAAATCGACAATTTATCATGAACTTGTATGTTATTATGTGACGGTAATCAAAAAAATATATAAACTGTTATTCCAATCCAAAGCCGAACGGGTCATATAAGAAATTTACAATAATAAAAGTCATTTGATTATTTAAAATTTTCCAAGTAGTCAAAATTACTGCTTTTGGGCAATACAGGTATAACACATATATATATACCGGAAATGAAGGAGGGGGGAGGCAACTACAATGATTAATAAACGCATTTATATGTTGTACAAAAAGTCACAAAATTATAAGAAGCTGTGTCATTATATACATAATTGTTTTTCTAATTGAAATTGAAAAGCAGTCAAAATGACTTCCTTAGGCAATCTAGTGTTAAGGAAATAAGAAAGAGGAACATACTGTGAGGTATGTTTATAATAAAAGGAAAAAATTATTATTAAAAGACAAAAATTAACTGTAGCATAAGTTTCTATCAAATCAATATTGTTTTCAGACGTATTATGAGTTAAAATAAAAAAAACTCATGTACTTGTAAAAATTCTTTGATACCAAGATATTCTTGATTCAAGCATAGTCATAATTATTTCAAGTACTTTGAGCTTGCTATTCTTTTCCTTCAAGAATATCATTATCTTAAAATGAGGGAACACTCGTTTGCATTGAGTACTTTATGGATCAAAGTAATAAACTGTTCTTACTTCCTTTAATGAAGTATGCTCTTCATTCAAGTATAGTCACACTTATTTCAAGAACTTGAAGCTAGAATTTTATTATCTTGTTCTCAGAAAATCATTTACTTAAACAAGGAAATACTTCCATTAAGTAATTTTGACCGAGTATGTAAATACATTTACTTGATCCGAGTGAACTGACAGACAGAATACATTATGAAGCTAAAGCTACCGTTCAAATGGTAAAAGACGTATCTGCAGTTCAGATAAGTCTATTATTATTTTTATTATTTTTTCGTTATTTTTTCGTCTCTGAAATAAAATTCAGCTCTTCTTTTTAAATAAAATTGAGCTCTTCTTTTTAGGTAGGTTTATAAATAATTAATTAAGGACCATGCGATAAGTTCTGAAGTCTACTTCTCGTGGGCTGTAACACCTCCCCCCGTAGTTGAATCATATTTTGATGCAAATAATTGGAAACTAATTTAGGTTCTGCAATGAACCTATTATTATGAACCTAACTATAAAGAAGAGCTTTGATGAGTTTTATTTCAGACACACAAAAGTGTTAGATGACTTGTCCGAATTGCAGATACATCTAAAAATACTTGCATGGCAGAAAGTATAAAAGAATCTATAAATAATAATAAAGAACATACTTTATTATTATTTATGAATAATAAAAATGTTAATATTGCGCTTTCTGTATTTGTTGAACAATGGAGAATTATTTTGAGAACCTCTCTATCTGCAGGTGTAAACAGTTTTATGGATAAATAAGTGGGGTAACATACGCTACCTTACTACGTCGTATATCTCTGAAAAGCCCCATAATGTGGTTAGGGTGTCTACATACTCGAGACCGCGGTGTCCTACTCACAATTCCGAGTCAAAATGCTCTAAGGCTTTGTGGGTCGGCACGATATGTTAGGGCATCAGCATAACGACTCCACTTTTTCTTTCGGCTTTTAGCCAGCTTGTTCCCTTTTTGGCGAACCTTGACTGAGAAGATCATTATCAAAATCACACTTGCTTAGAAAGTGACACATGGAAAGAATCATTTATCATTCCCAGGTCATCATCCCTCGGATTACAGAAGAATAAATTTTAATGGGCATCAAAAAATCTCGCAACATCTAAAAACAGTTTATTTAATGATAAAGAAGTGGTTTTAAAGGATTTAAAGATAAGGTAAACGTACCAAATTACAAATAATCATAACATCCTTAATCAAGGAGTTTTATTGAGCGATTTCAAAAGATTTTTATGATTGTCAAAAGATATTGTGGAATTTAAAAGGATTTCGAAGGTTGTCGTAAAATTTTTATGGATTTCAAGAAATTTTTCTAATTTTTAAAAGATTTTGTAGAATTCTTTAGGATTTTAAAGAACTTGATGAAATTCATAACGATTTTAAAGGATTTTAAATAATAAATATCAAGAGGTTAAAGATTTTGACAGCTTTTTTTGTAAGGGTTTTTAAGAGATTTCTAGGAGTTTTAAGAAATCTTAACGAATTTTAAAGGATTTCGAAGGTTTTCGTGAAATTTTAAAGGACGAGCAAACTAACATCACGCGCTCTGCGCGTGATTAATTTTTCATTTTTTCACACCTTTTGCTAAAAACATTCAAAGAGTTTCAAACAATTTCAAATGAAATAATTTTAAAATCTTTTAAGGGATTTAACAAGTATACAAAATAATTGAGAATTATTAATTTTTGAAATATGAAAACTTGTAATTCCTTGTCTAATTTTAGGAACCTCCATAAGTTTCATAAAAATTTCCTTAAAATCCCTTTAACATCCTTCAAAATTAAACATCAAAGTGAAATTCCTCTAAAATTTGTAAAATTACTTGATATTCCTTAATACTCCTTAAAAATACTTAAAATTACTCAAGATACCATGATGTCTCATTAAAACTTTTAAAATTCCTGAAAATCCACTGAAATTTTGTAAAATCCTTTAAATCCTTTCAAAATTCTTAAAATTACTTAATATCCCATAAAATATCGTAAAATCCTTTAAAATTACTTAAAATTCTACAAAATATGGTCAAATCCCCAGAAAATTATTGAAATATATCTCATAAAATGTCACGAAATCCCTTAAAATTCCTGAAATCCAATGAAATTTCGTAAAACTCCTTAAATCTCTTAAAAGTCTTTAAAATTACTTCATATCCTTTAATATTTCTAAAATTTCAGTTTTCTTAAAATTCTCTTCAAATATCTTAAATTCGCTCGAAATCACATGGAATCTTATTGAAATTTATTTAAAATCCCTTAAAATTCGATATTTTCAATATTTTCGAGATATTAGTTAATATATTAATATATTCGATATATAACATCACTTTTTTAAGATAGGATTAGTTTCGAATAAAAAAAAATAGAAATCTTATACTCTTTATTATGTTTACGAACATTTTTCCTTATTATGCGATGGTCACTGAATCCTTAAACGTCATATAGGAAAGCAGAGAGTGATTTCAATTTTAAGTGGCGATCGCGTATTGAATAGAAGTCCCATCTTGATTTAAAGCCGTAGGTATTGTGAAGCACTATATCGATATATTGCAAAGCACTGGTCTGTTATGTACATCGATTTGCACAAGGGAGGAATAAAAATACAATATCAACGAATAAAATAGTGCCATAAATTTCGCATGCCGTCTCGTTTCCAAACAAATGCCTATTTCCTTATGGACCTTTGTCCAGATAGCCTTCGGCGTCCTGCGAGTGCGTATGTTACACTAAAAGGACTGAAATCCGATTCGAAAAAAATGTATTTCGTCATAAGAAGAAGCAGAAATGAAGAGAAATACGAATTTCAATAATTTAAGTTTTTACATTATTCAAATTATATAATATATTATTTGGAAATTATTTTAAATATCCCTTAAACCTCTCATCAAAAAATATTTCAGAATTTAAGAAGTGAGTTCTAGTTTATATAAAGAGAAATTCAATTTCTGATAAAATCTTTTTGCTATTTTATTCGCATTATATGGGAAATAACGCCGCTTACGCAATTTCTCTTCTTCTCTCAGTTCGCCTTTTAGGACCAGATCCAATAAATTTCTATCATCGGTGTCGGGTACCTTCGCCATCGCTGTGTAAATCATATCGTAAGTGAATCCGAATTGAATCCAATGAGTAAATATGGCTCTCGAATAATAAAGCGCGTTCCTGGGACGGAGGCGAATGTAAAAAATCTCAGGAGAGGAAGAAGTTTGCTTGAAAGATCGCGTATTCATTTTATTATAAAACAAATGTTGAAAAAAACATTATTGACAGGGTGTCTACTGTATGGGAATTTAAAGAAATCCGGGAATTTTTCGGGAATTGAAAAAAATGTAATAATTTTAAGGAATTTTTAGAGATTTTTTTAATTTTTAAAAGATTTTATGGAATTTTTATGTATTTCATTGAATTGAATGAGATTTATAATACTTTTAATGTATTTTAAAGGATATAAAGGTATTTTAATTGTCATCACAGAATTTTAAATAATTTAAAAAATTTTTTGGAATTTTAAGAGATTTTCACAAATTTTAAACAATTTCGAATGTTTTCGTGAAAGTTTAAGAGATTTAAAAAGGTTTCTGGGATTTTAAGAGATTTTAAATCTTTTCGTGGAATTTCGAGGAATTTTGAAATTTTAAAAGTTTTCTGCGAATTTTAAGAAGAGATTTCAAGGGATTTTAATGATTTTTAAAAGACTTTATGGCATTTTTAAGAATTTCATGAAATTTGACGAGATTTCTAATGCTTTCAATGGGTTTTAAAGGATATAAACGGTTTTTAAATATTATCGTAGAATTTTAAAAAATTTCAAGAAATTCACAACTTTGAACAGATTTCAAGAGATTTTTATGACTTTTAAAATATTTTATGGGATTTAAAGGATTTTAAAATTTGTCAAGGAATTTTGATGAAGGACTTCAATAGATTTTCATGATTTTTAAAAGATTTTGTAGAATTCACAAGGATTTCGAAGGTTTTCGTGAAATTTTAAGAGATTTAAAAAGGTTTTTGGGATTTTAATGGATTTTAAACGTTCGGATGGAATTTCCAGGAATTTTAAGAGAAATCAGGAGATTGTAATGATTTTTAATAAACTTTGGCATTTCTAATGATTTTTCTTAATTTTTATGAAATTTTTAATAATTTTAAGGGCCCAGCGGGCACGAAATTTAAAGACGTTTTTAGAACGTCCTAAAAACATTTTTAGGACGTAAAGTGTAAAAGACGTTTTTAGAAAGTCCAAAAAAAAAACTTAATTCAGGTTCAAAAACGTCCAAAAAACGTCCAATGTTCCAAAAACGTCCTAAAAACGTCTTTGGAACATTGTACGTTTTTAGAACGTTTTTTGGCCTGACTTAGGACGTTTTTAGGACGTCCTAAAAACGTCCTGGAACATTCGTGCCCACTGGGGGATTTCAAAAGATTTTTCTAATTTTTAAAAGATTTTGTAAAATTTTTAAGGACTTCATGGGACTTCAAGAGATTTTTAGAAATTTTTAGAGATTTTGCTTCCTCATATAGAGAAAGCTTTGTAGTGGTGACAAAAATCCAGTTTCTAAAAAAAGGTTTTTTTGAACATATTTTAAGTGGAATATATCTAATATGATGTCCTGAAAAATTGTCCGGATGTGTGTGTGTGTGTGTTTTTGTGTGTGTGTGTGTTTGTGTGTGTGTGTCACGCTTTTAACGATCCTGCAATATCTTTAGAACGCGTATAGATAAATTGATGAAATTTGGCATATTTATTCCACTATTTACCAATTTGAATTTTTTTACAATGGTTTACCAAAATATTAAATTTTACAAGTTTCGTGTACTTTTATAATTTACGTAAAATTCATTTTTTCACTATAACTTCACAAATATTCAAAATTTAAAGTAAAGGAAAATGAAGTAATAATTATAAGTAAGGAAAATGAAGATTCCTTTCATCGAGACGAATCGATTGACCTATATGATTAATGCATTTCATTAAAAAATAAGGATGTTATGGTTAATTGTATTTTCAAAAATTAATTTTCAACTATAACTTTTCAAATAATCAAAATTTTGACCTGACGTAAGGAAAATAAATATTCTTTGTGTCGAGATGAATCGATTGACCTATATCATTAATGCATTTCATTAAGAAATAAGAAAGTTATAAAAAATTATTTTTTAAAAATTCAATTTTTCAATTATAATTTCTCAAATAATAAAAATTTAAAACTGGTGTTAGGGAAATGAAGATTCCTTTTGTCCAGACGAATCGATTGACCTATAAGATTAATCCATTTCATTCAAAAATAAGAAAGTTATGCTTTATTGTAATTTTCGAAAAAGAGTTTTCCGAATATAACTTCTCAAATAATTAAAATTTAATGCTGATGTAAAGAAAATTAAATACTTAATGCTTCCTCTATGAGGAAGCAAATCATATTTTGCTTACAGGAAGCAAAGTGCTCATTGAATGAGCACAAAAGTTGATACAACTTGACAGCTAGTTCACGAATGTTAACATTGATTTTAAGAGATTAATGATTTTGCAGGTTTTTGTTAATTTTTAAGGGTTTTCATCTGGTTTCTAGGAACTTTAAGAAATTTTAACGAATTTTAAGGAATTTCGAAAGTTTTCGTGAAATTTTAAGGGACGAGGTCAAACCAACAAGCACGCAATTATTTTGTTTTCCTTCTTAAAACTTCAAGTCATTCAAAGCCAATCAGGTTTACAACAACAATGTATGCGAGATTTTCGAGAAATTTCGTTACACCACTTTTTTAACATAGGAAAGGATATTCACGATAAAATTTAAGCCTATTTGTCCGAAGCTCTGAAAATTCTCGAAAAAAATTTGCTCGATAATCGAAAAGCTAATGCATAAGTTCATAACGTGGATTGCAGAAGATTCTGAATGGGGATAGAACGATGTAAAATACGCACTTGTGTGTATCGATGCGGTCGAAATATCAGAGGACGGGTAGAAATGCATAAATACATGAGTCTCGGCAAGCCTGTGAGTAAAGGGACAAGTGGGTTAGGGGGTGGTTAAGGACAAGGGACGAGGGGTGAGGGCAAGCTTGCTTGGCATATGCCGTGCCTCCTAGAGACGTAATAACGCGTGGATAGCCCCGCGGCGAAAATACGGGTTTTCGAAACATTATCCCTCGAAAATGTCGCGTCGGCTGGTCTGGTAAGAGATATATATTTCAGACATCATTGGGTAGAATCAAGAACATTAAAGCCCGAGGATGCGAGGTCGTCGAACGCGTTATTATCACAGGGCTTAGTGACCCAAGTTTTCCTATGAGCCAGGTACTCAAATTCCAAATTCCGCTTCTCTGAGGAGTCATTTTAATTATTAAATGTGCTATAATTTATTTATTTGCCTTTATTTACATTGTTTGTAATTATCAGAAGTCTTCCGAGTTTCTTACAGTAGATTGCTATTTCCTCCATTTTGACCAAGTCTCGAAAATGGCCTCGTGGAATGGGTAATGGGACATAAGTTGGTTTCCGAGATGGCCTCTCGCCCACAGCAATGTCCGTCCTAAAGTAATTAACCTCGCAAGTATCTGAAATATGCCAAGAAACACGCTGACCATATTAATCTTGGTGGACAGCACAAGCATACCAAGCCTAGCCTCGCTAACTTTAGTCCTCTGTTATGCTTGGTTACCATAAAGCTGCATTACAGAGCCATTATGTATCCCAAAAACAGAACAACACTCTTGAAGAATTCTTACAGACGCCTAAATACTTACACAAGTTCTCCAAGCCTGAGAGGTTTTGCAATTATTTTAAAAGTAAATAGCCATTTGTTTGGGAAGGGGTGATTTAAGCAGAGATTTCAGATTCGCAGGAGATTTAAAGCGACAGTGGAAAAGAACAAGGAGCGGAAGAAAAGCCCCAGACTTTAAAAGTTTTCTGCTAAGGAATCGTTCAACCCCGCTGGAATTATCGGCGAAAAATTTTATTGGATCTTAAGACTGATCTGGATACAAGCTTGTGACTTTATATAAGCAGATTTAAAAACAAGGAAATTCAAAGAACTTGGTATAAAGAACTTGGTATAAAGAACTTGGGTATAAAGATCTTTCAGTTCATCAGCTTCTTCTGATTTGAATTTGGTTAATCGCAAGACTAGGTGACATTAAATTCTGCTGAGAGATATTATATTAAATCGATTACCGTAAGTGCAATTTAGACGGTTTTGTGGAAAACCAGCAAAGCGACGAAACGCGTCGAATTTATGGCATATCCGGTCCGACTGAGGCCACAGAAGCGGATAAAGGAGATAATGCGGAAGATAAAGGATAGAAGGTAGAGATATCCGAGTTTCTAGGCGTTGTTCTGAATTCACATTCCGGCATTACTGTCACGCGAGTAATTACGCACAGTCGAATTCAAGAAAGGGTTGCTGCTGCTGCTGCTACTGCTGCTGCTGCTGGCAGTAGTAGTTACCAGTCGCTGCTTCTACTCGCAGCGTCAGATCGCTGCCAGAGAAACCAGAGCTAATAAAAGCCCGCAATTACCTCCGGTTCAGGCCATTTGTCTTGATGGCGTCTCATGCCCGATATAATTCACCCCGGCAACAACACATTGTAGCCTAATGAGGCGTAAAACATTCCAAGATATCTTGCTGTCTGCCAGACTCTTCGTTTACCATCTTCAATGTTCCATCTGCAAACTCAGGCATCTTCAAGCTATGCTCCGCACAATCACAGGGTTACCATCCGTCCTGTTTTTCCGGGACATGTCCTTTTTTTCGGGGTCTGTCCTGGTGTCCTGGTTTTTTCTCGAAAATAAACAAAATGTCCTGGTTTTTACGAATCCATCTCTTTTCGACAAGAAATATTTTATTTTTCTACAAGCGGCCAATCGGCATAATACGTGACTTTATAGAAATGCGCACGCATTTCAAGTTCTAGAATATAATAGTAAAAATAAATAATAAATTTATACTTTTGCAAACGATTGCACGGGAAAATTTTTCTTGGTGACCTGTTTTTTTTTTTTAGGGGTTCTTGAAAAATTTGGAGGTGTCCTGGTTTTTCGTCCGACCCATCTGATAACCCTGCACAATCAGTGTTTGGTACACCAATCAGAAGAAATTTTTATTTCTACGGAAGTTCTAATTTATTCATCGGTTGCAACTTTTGGATTGGGACATGATGAATTGACCTTTAGATTCATTTTTGGACATGTCAGGGAAGTCAGGGATGTTATAGTGAAATCAGGGAAATGTCAGGAAGATGAGAGTACAGAGGTTTTTATGATGTTTAAAATATTTTGTGGAATTTTAAAGGTTTTCATGAAATTTTAATTAATTTTTTAGAAAGTTTAGGAATTTCAAAGGATTTTAAGGTATTTTAAAGTTCCTTGTTTCTATTATTAAAAGGACATACGTATTGAATATCGAAAAACTGTAATGCTAAAATGCGTGGACCCGATTCCTTATTGGTCAATACAGTTCGTGACGCGTCGTATATCGATAATCGCGAGCGACGCGGGAAATTTTAAATCTTTATACCGCGCGCGGAAGCGCGCGTTTGGTCTCGTAATATTATATTCTACATATATAATAAATTAAATAAATTTCTATTAATGAAATCATTAAAGTTCATAAAAAAGATATATAATATTATAATAAATATAATATCATCTTCATTGCACGAATATTTTAATACATAAACATAACATATTTCTAAAAAAAATGTATATAAAACAATTATTTTTGAATCATTTATAATAATCTTAACAATAATCTAAAAAAAAATGAGTACGGCACGCGTTATTCCCACGGGTAGGATGTTTTAAGAAATTTTGATTTTTTAAAAGTGATTTTAAAGAATTTTAATATTCCTCATGGAATTTTAAAGGATTTCACGAGATTTTTATGATTTAAAAAAAAAATTATTTTTAAATTTGGAATTTATTGGATTGACGTTTCAGACATCAAGCCTGGTGATATTTTTTACATTTATTGGAATAAAAATATTAAGAAAAAGTTTTCAAAGCCCTGAAAACTCAAAAATTTGATTTATTTACTAGCAGATTTAAGAATTTTTAAAGAATTTCAAGAGGATTTCAAATATTTTAAGAGATTTTTACGTATTTTAAGGGATTTTAGATTTTTTCATCTAAAGACATTTTTTAAATTATTTTAATGAATTTTAATATTCCTCATGTAATTTTAAAAAATTTCAAAATTTATTTTTGATTTTCAAAAGATTTTGTGAAATTTTAAAGAATTCTAAGGAAATTTAAGAGATTTGAAAGGATTCTAAATATTCTCGTGGAATTTTAAGTGTGTTAATTACCAATAAAAGATTTCAAGAGTTGCTTTCAAAAAAATTTTTTTTAGACATTTTAATGCATTTTAGGAATTTTTGAGGTTCCTCATTGAATTTTAAAGAATTTCAAGGAATTTTAATAGATTTTAAAGAATGTATGAGATATTAAGGAATTTTAAATATTACAGTGGAATTTAAAGGAATTTAATGATGTTTCTAGGAATTTCAAGAAATTTTAACAAAGGGTTTCAATAGGTTTCCAATATTTTTAAGAGTTTGACGCATTTTAAGGGATTTTAAACTTCCTCGTGGAATTTAAAAATAATTCAAGAGATTTAAAAAAAGTGTTTAGAATTTTGAATGATTACAATTACATGAAATTTTAAGAGATTTTTAGGAATCGTAAAAGATTTTGAAGGTTTTTGTGGAATTTAAAGGATTTCAAATGATTTTGAGGAATTTAAAAATAATTAGTCACACTAAGGGATTTCATGGAATACAAACAAATTTTAAAGTATTTCCTGGAATTTTAAGACGTTTAAAGGAATTTCAAGGAGTTTCAAAAAATTTTAAAAGCTCTGCAAAGTTGTCGTAAATTTGAAAGATTTTTACGAATTTTAAATGATATTAAGTGATTTTAAAGTTTGTCGTGGAATTTTAAATGAGTTTAAGAGAATTTATATTTTTTATAGATTCCATAGAATTTTAGGGGATTTTAAATGATTCATTGAGTTTCAAAAGATTAAAAGTATTATCTGAAATTTTTGAAAAATTTCAATATCATTATTATTGCAAATTTATTCGCATTTTTAATACTTTTCTATCAGGGAAATTCATCTGAAAGTTGGGGAAAACTTAGGAAAATGTCAGAGAAATTGAAAAGTGGAATCATGTGGCCACTCTAAAAATAGAGAATCGAATGATAAAGAAAAGAAAGAATCGAGAGGGATTAAAATTTCTAGTGATGAAAATTAAACTGAGGGATAAGGAGGGATAGATATTGTTTGATAATTTTCGATAAAATGCATTAAAAAATACTGCTCTAAGGAATGTTGACATTGAAACCGAAGAAGTGTTACATCAAAAGTGATAAAAAGGATAAAAAGGTGAGCCCCTTTTGAAACCTTTGTCGGATCACCCTAGAATGCATCGCTTTGTTGGCGCGCGATAACTTTTGTACACTCGGAGGCACGTCTGTCGAATCCCGTGGGAGAAACGAGTGTCTTTTTTTTTTCTCTCTTTTCAAACCTCTTCCTTTCTCGACTTGGCAGTGATTTGCGGCGATAAACCCACATCGACAGGCGACGCACGTGTATCGCGTGTCGAGGACATACACAGAGGGTTCCTTCCAAGGCGAGAGGAGCTTATGATATATTTGTAATCATGTTACACAGCACGTGCCTTTCCGTTACAACTGCCTCTCGTAACAAACTGCTGCTGGCCTTTCTCAACTTGAATGTGTTAATTTATTGAGTTTAAATTCAGCAAAATGTATAGAGTTTTTTAAATCAACTTGAATATCATACGTGCGCCTTTTTTTAATGATTTATGCTTATAATAATTTAAAAAAAACTAGCAAACCAACGTTTTTATGTTTATATGATTTTTATATGATTATTTTATTTTTCTTCTTACAACTTGAAGTGATTCCAAAGCCAATCAGATTTACAATAACAATGTGTGCGAAATTTTCGAGACATTTTTAAAGAGGCGAATTTCAAGAGGTTTCTGAGAATTTTAAGGAAATTTTAGAAGGTTTGAAATATTTCTAGGAATTTTAAGGGATTTCGACGATTTTCAATTTATTTTTACGAAATTGAAAAGAATTGTAGGATATTAAAAAGGTTTCGTGGAATTTTAAAGGATTTCAAGATATTTCGTGAAATTTTAAAGGAATTGAAGCAATTTCAAGAGATTTTTAAGAATTCTAAGATATTTTAAAGGATTCCAAGATGTTTTTAAATTTTTAGGAATTTTAAAAGGTTTCTAAGAATTGCGAGGGATTTTATGGAATTTTAAGAGTTTTTAAAGTTAGTCAGCAAACTTTATGGAGAGATTTGAAAAAGTGTTTACGAATTTTAAAATATTTAGTAGAATTTAAAAGTATTTCAAAGACTGTACATTTTTTAAGAGTTTTCAAGAAATTTTTTGATTTTTAAAAGGTATTGTGGAATTTTCATGGATTTGATGGAAATTATGAGATTTTTATGGAATTTTATAAGATTTATAATAATTTTAAACGATTTCAAGAGATTTCTCTGATTTTTAAAAGATTTTGTAGAATCTTCAAGAATTTCATGGAATTTCAAGAGGTTTCTAGGAATTTTTTTTAGAGATTTTCATGAATTTTATAACAGGATTTTAAAAGATTTATGATTTTGAAGACTTATTGGTATTTTAAGGGATTTCGAGAGATTTTAACGAGTTTTAAGGGATCTATATATGTATAAGGCTTTTTATGAAATTTTAGGGGACGAGTCATTCAAAAGCTAATCAGATTTGCAATAACAATGTATGTCAGATTTTCGAGACATTTTGTGACACTACTTTTTTATAGAGGAATTTCAAAAGGTTTCTAAGAATTTTAAGGAATTTTGATGATTTTCAAGTAGTTTTTACTAAATTTAAGTAATTTTGACTAAATTCAAAAAATTTTAGGATTTATAAAAAATTTCGTAGAATTTTAGGTATTTTAGGATATTTCGTGGAATTTCTAGGAATTTTAAGAGATTTTAAAGTATTGTAAGGAATTTTGACGATTTTTAAATGATTTAAGGGCATGTGTTACTTACCATATGAGCAAGTTTAGATAACCTGACTTTTTTTCTACAATTTTTACATTTTCAAAATACTTATAGTCAACATCCGTCAAGAAAGTAAACACGGACGGATGTTGACTATAATTTTTTTGAAAATGTAAAAATTGTAGAAAAAAAACCCGGGTTATCTAAATTTGCTCATATGGTAAGTAACACATGCCCTTAAAGAGAATTCAAGTGATTTTTATGCTTTTTAAGAGATTTGGTGAAATTTTAAAGGATTATTTGGAATTTGATGAGATTTCTAATAACTTTAATGAATTTTAAAGGATATAAAGGGAATATTATCGTAGAATTTTAAGGAATTTCCTAAAGCTTCTAGGAATATTAACTTCTAAAATATTGTATGGATTTTGAAATATTTAAAGTTTGTGGATTAGTAGTTTTCGTTTTAATCGCGGTTTTTAAATTTCTTTGTAATTATTTTTGATTGAATAAAAAATTTGATAAAACATAATATGACAATATCTTTGTATACCTAGTTATTTTTTACATTCGTATGAAAGAATTACATGTAATCAAAAAATTTGTATCAAATATTTTGTCTCAAAAAGATCTAGAAATTTTTCATTAACCATTTTTTGATAGGATCAGTAGTTTTCGTTTTAATTATGAAAAATATTGTTAAATAGAGCCGAGCGCGAAGCGCGAGTGCCCTGATGAAAATGTGCTTCTTAAGGTCGAGCATTCAACGCTGTAATTTAATTTAATTCAAATTGAATTTAATTAAATTTAAATTTAAAGTAATTTAAAAAAAAACATATAGGTATAAGTGTCCTGTAAGGTACAAGCGCGCGAAGCGCGCAACATGGAGCGCGAAGCGCGACGATCAAACCATATCTGACCTTCCGCGCGCGATGAGAATGTGTCCGCGAAGCGGTCAAATTTTTTGAAGATAGGATCTCATGCTCATCTTATGCAAATATAAATCCAACCAACAGATGAAGAGATAATTGTCTTCAGATTTCGAAATTGCAAGAATCCATTTTCTACATAATCGCAATCTTTTTTATAACATCAGGATTCCAATCAATTCTACAGTTTTTAGTTGAGTTAACCTTAATGATAATATTGAGTACGAGGAAGTTCTCTCGATGTTAAGAACTTCGGAGAAGTAAAAAAACTTTTTCATCTTTACTCGACAATGGTAATAAAGCTTTACCGCGAGGATTGCATCATATACCAAGGACGTTTTCATGCCAGAAAGGCAATTCCAGCAGCCGTAACAGCCAGCAGCATATTATTACGGCCGAAGCCCGGACAGTTTATTCCGCGCTCATTTCAGAATTTAGTGCCTTCGTTCCTCGAGTAAGAACTCTCTCCATACGTTTGTAAGCTGTGTTGGGTTAGCTGCAGCGGTAATACCTTAAATAATTGCTAAATTTGCATATCCAAGGTTATCGAGCAGTTCCAGAATTAACAATTCAGCTGATGAACTGAACAACTGATCGACTGTCACAGGACAGTTGTTGAAATTTTCTGTAGACTGAGAAATAATAATGAAATAATGTGGCTCTTTGAATTAATGTAAGGCTACAATATTTCCACCTAAAGCGAGATAAACTCTCCTCTTCTTCATTGTTTCTCTTTCGTTCTCTCGCGTTCTATAAATCAGTTGAAATTTGTTATGCGCAGCACGCAGATGGTTTTGTTATATGAAAATATGTGCCGCGTAGGGATGGTATAAGTATCCCTCGGTAAAACACATCCCTTATTTCTTGGCCTGCGCCATGCCGCACCGTTCCTTATTCTGGCAGGCCCGAGGCGTCATGCTGTTCTGTGCTCTCTTTAATTACACACGAACAGAACGAGTGACGTATTACCGTATGGCAAAAGGGGATGAAGAGTCATACTCTTTATGCAATTACATGTTGGCGTATTTGCCAATCCGAATTTTAAACACGAAAATTCATTTTTAAACATAGATTTAACAGGGCGTTTACTGGGGTCGTTATACCCATATAGAAATTCCGATCGGGGTTTAGTAGGGCCCTGGCTAGTTTTCCCTATTTCTAGTCGGGCGCTGGTCGGGAAAAATGGAGAGGGCCTGACTAGTTCTGTAACGCTGTTTTAGCTAGGTTCTAGCTAGAACTTCTAAGCAGGCCCTAACGAGAGTTAGGTAGGGCCCCGTCTAAACCCTTTCTATTATAATATTTTGGTTATTTACCATCTGTAAAGTACCAAATTCAATTAATAAAGAATAAAAAATTCTTAAATGTCAAAAGTAAAGTTGGTGTATTTTATACATTATAAACACAAATAGCACAGTATTTATTTCACTCTTATAATTTTATTTTTAACTGTGTTTTTCAATATCTATATCATAAATATTATGATTATTTTTTTGTGAGAATTGGAAATATTTCAGTAAAATGGGCCATACTGGCTAAGACCCGAACAGTGCCTGACTAGAACTTCTTTGTTCTTTTATTCGAATCAGGGCCCAACTAAAACCTCGTTAAAATATAAGATTGGGGTCTAACTAGACGTGCATAGATTTTCTATTCACAAAGAATGGAAAATCCTAACAGTGCCTTAAGGGGTCCTGACTAGAATTTACTATTCCAGTTGTTCTAGCAAGGATCTGACTACCGTCCTAATGAACATAGGGACAAATGGGGCGATTTCTATATGGGTATAACTTTTCACTTTCACTTTCATTTCCAGTTTTTGATTTTCACTCTTTGAAAATACACGTGATGTCAATTTTGACATTTTGAACGTCACTGATGAAATTGGGTTGAAGTTGTAGACTACTATTTTGACGAACATTTTTTATTTATTCATTTTTTACACTTATTAGATTAAGAATATGAAACAAAGTTTCCAAAACCATTTTATTTTTCTTTATTTACTAGAAGAAATTTACCAGGTGTTTCCCGTGTTTTTAAGGGATTTTAAATGACTAATGAATTTCAAGGGATTTCATAGAGATTCAACTTTAAATTATTTTAGGAAATATTAAGGTATTTTTAAGAATTTCATTTGATAATAAGGAACTTCAAAGCATTCTTAAAAGAGTTCAAAAGAGTTTAAGGATTTTCAAGAGTTTTCAATAAAATTTCAGCCGTTTTAAAGGATTTCTTTCAATGCATTTTAAGAGATTTCATCTGATGTGAAGTGATTTTAAGGAATTTCAATGGATTTCAAAAAAATTTCAAGAAATTTAACGGACTTTGAAGGATTTCATTAGCTTTCCTCTACATTAGAATCATTTCCTTGAAATTTCTTAAAATCACTTAAAATTTTTTGAAATCTCTTTAAAATCCTTAAACTCTCTTGAATTCTTTAGAAATCCATTGAAATAAAAAAAGTTAAAAAAAAACTTTTCCGGATAATCAATCTATGTAAGTATTTCTTTTTGATACTTAAGATTTTTGTTAAGGGCACTTAATACTTTACGATTTCTTAAAACCACTTGAAATCTTAGAAATCATTTGCAATCTTATAAAATCTCTTAAAATCTCTCAAAAATTATTTAAATTAAAATTCTTCCTTAATATCATGAAATTTTTTGAAATCGCTCCAAATTCATTCAAATCTTTTAAAATAACTTTTAAATAACTCGCTAGACCTTCTCTAAAATCACTAAAAATGCCTTGAAATATGAAATCTCTTGTAAATCCTAAAATCTTTTTGAAATCTTTAAAATTTCCTCTAATTCTTTAAAATCCTTTAAATCTTTTCAAATCAGTTTAAATCGCTTTCAATTCATTAAAATCATTCAAATGTCTTGAAATCATAGAAAATCTATTGAAAATCTCAAAACTTCTTTGAATTCTTCAAAAATTCCTTAAAATTACTTAAAATTAGGTACTTAAAATATCTTGAAATCCTTTAAACCTCTTTAAATCCCTGATTAAAAATGTCTTGAAGTTTTACGAAAATTCTTAAGCTCTTTTGAAACCTATTTCTTACCTATTTTTATTTAAAAAATCTATTGTAATCTATTGTAATCTATTTTCTATTGTAAGAGGAACCTTATATTTATAAGCGGAAAATGCGGGAATTTTCCGGGAATTTCATGGACAAAATTTAATAAACACCCTGTTTAAGGACTACAAATTTTCTTTTTTAGACTTCGTTTACATCCACTGGCTGAATTTGTTCCACATACCAGTTTGAACCCTGCAAGTAATTCTTCCATACCTAAAACTAAAAAGTTCAGAAATATTGCTCAAAATCCTGCACTGAGAAAACTGTTTGTATCTATCGACCAAAATTTGGTTGGCTCAACAAAAGAATTTGGTTGCTATACAGCTAACAAAACTTTTTTGTTGAGCCAACCAAATTTTTTTGTTGAATCTTTTTGTTGTTCTAACAAAACTGTTTTGTTGGCCCAACCAAAAGTTAGGCCAACTAAAAGACCCAACAAAATATTTTGTTGGCCTAACAAAATAATTTAGTGTTGACAACCAAAATTTGGTTGAGGCAACAAAAACTGGACAACAAAACGTTTTAGTTGCCATTACTAAATTTTTTTTTTCAATGTGAGCTTTCACTTAAATACGACATACGAACTCCCTAAGGAGAGCAAAGTCCAGAAAAAGGGGAGTCACTTAGAGTGAAGGTCTGGACGGTTCTAAATATTTAATCAGATTCGATTGCTTTAAGATGTCGAACTGGTAAATGAAGGCATGTGGTGCCTTCTTTTTTCTAAAAAATAGAAGTAGAAAGAGTGAAAGACTTTGTAAGGAAGAGAATCCAGGAAGAAAAGAAGAGAAGGAGAGCATTCCCTAGGGGTGGACAACAGAGTGATGGCCAAGTGGGCAGCTGTCCCAGTCACAGCATTCCTATTCTACTGATTCCTCTTTTTTTTCATTTTATTAAAAATCAACTTTCTTCTCTGAAATGCCTTTATAAAGATGGGGATCTTTGTCCTGTAAAAAATAAAGCCAATCCTAGTGTCGTTAGCTCACTACTTGTTCAGGATTCGCTGGACGTTTTTACTTCAGATGGTAAAGAGCTGTCTTCTACTTGTGCAGTAAAACTTCCGTTTCACAGAAAGGGTCGCTTTTTATAGATATTAGAAAACCAACACGCGCGCTATGCGCGCGATTATTTTAATTTTCTTCTTAAAACTTCAATTCATTCCAAAGCCAATCAGATTTGAAACTATAATGTATAC
>CAJFCP010025952.1:23512-34416 GCA_904066005.1 Synergus itoensis | reverse complement strand
TAAAGAAATTTTTTTTGATTCAAAGAAATTTTCTTTGATATGAAGAAAAATTGTTGGTTTAATTAAAGAAAATTTCTTTGAATCAAAAAAACTTTCTTTAATTTAAAGAAATTTTTTCTTTGACCGTGTATCAAAGAAATGTTTCTTTGATTTAAAGAAACTGTTTTCTGGGTGTGGTTATTTTAACCAGAAAAAATAGTTAGGGTATATTTAACCCAAAATTCTAGTTAACTTAACTAGGCGTTTTTTTTAGTGTAGAGGAAAAATAAGTATACTAGATGTGCCAGTAATTGTAACGGTCTCAGTACTCGTGAAAATAATTAATAATATTGAATATTAATAATATTGAATAGTTTTTAAGAAACAGGTTTCTCAGATCCTGGATGAACTTTACCTTTTCTACTTTATCGCTTTGTGGAAACAGCAATTTTTCAAATATAATTTGGCAGGATGTCTTCTGTGCGAGAATTTAAGGAAATCCGGAAATTGTTCGAGAATTGACAAAAATCCGGGAAATTTTGGGAATTGTTCTTGAATTTATTTTTTATGCGAGATTTGCCGGTTAAATTTTTGCGAGTGAAGAATAATATTAACAAGCATCAACATGAGATTCTTTTTTTTTTTTGCCAATTTAAGAAGCTTTTTAGTAATATTATAAGTTTATTAGACGTAAATTATATTTGTAATATGCGGATGTTAAACCGTATAATCTAGATTTTGAGTTTTATAATCCAGGATTTTAGAATTTAACATCCAGATTGTACGGTTTAACATCTAGATTGTACGGCTTAATATCTAGATCGCTGTCCCATAGTTAACCTTCCAAGATCATAAACGGTACAATCTATTTTTCTCAGTGAAGGTGACTAGCATTTCTATGATTTTGAGGGCCGCTGAATCCGAATCTGGAATCAGTTTGATTCCATCATGTCTGCATCAAGGTCAATTCAAGGTCAAATTTGTATATTGTGAAAAAAGTGAATTTTTGACTGCAGATTCTGAAAGAACGGAAAATTTTACGTTCAGATATGATATCCGCTATTTTTATGAAGATGATCCTCAAGGACATTTCAAGGTCAAAACAGGCACACAAAAAAACAGTGGTCTGTACCAAGAACGAGACCTGTATATTCTTATGTATTTTGAGGCGCTGATTCCGAATCCGGGATCCGATTGGCTCCAGCACGTCAAGTTTAAGGGCATTTGAAGGTCAAATCGGCAAAAAAATCGATTGAAAGAAGGTGACTAGCATTTCTATGGTTTTGAGGGCCGCTGAATCCGAATCTGGAATCCGTTTGATTACATCATGTCTGCATCAAGGTCAATTCAAGGTCAAACTTACATAATATTAAAAAAGTGAATTTTTGACTGCAGATTCTGAAAGAACGAAAAATTATACGTTCAGATATGATATCCGCTATTTTTATGATGATGATCCTAAAGGTCATTTCAAGGTTAATTTATGTTAGTAACTTGAGAGTTCGTATGACGATTGCAAAAATACAAAAGTGTGTCTTCGTGGAACAAGAATACTATTTTCATAAATAGCGGATATCATATTTGAACGTAAAATTTTCCGTTCTTTCAGGATCTGTAGTTAAAAATTCACTTTTCTCACATTGTACAAATTTGACCTTGAATTTACCTTGATGCACACATGATGGAATCAAACAGATTCCAGATTCGAATTCAGCGGTCCTCAAAACCATAGAAATGCTAGTCTACTTCTTCAAATCGATTTTTTTGCCGATTTGACCTTCAAATTCCCTTAAACTTGACGTGTTGGAGCCAATCGGACCCCGGATTCAGAATCAGCGCATCAAAATACATAAGAATATATAGGTCTCGTTCTTGGTACAGACCACTGTTTTTTTTGTGTGTCTGTCTTGACCTTGAAATGTCCTTGAGGATCATCTTCAGAAAAATAGCGGATATCATATCTGAATGTAAAATTTTCCGTTCTTTCAGAATCTGCAATCAAAAATGCACTTTTTTCATATTATGTAAATTTGACCTTGAATTGACCTTGATCCAGATATGATGTAATCAAACGGATTCCAGATTCGGATTCAGCGGCCCTCAGAACCATAGAAATGCTAGTCACCTTCTTTCAATCGATTTTTTTGCCGATTTGACCTTTAAATGCCCTTAAACTTGACTTGCTGGAGCCAATCGGACCCCGGATTCGGAATCAGCGCATCAAAATACATAAGAATATGTAGGTCTCGTTCTTGATATACTTTTAGAGTCGAAAGACTTCTAGAATTCTACAAAAAAGAAATTTCAAAAAATTCCTGAAGTTACATCGTTTTGAAAATTGGAACATTCTTGGAAATTTTTTTTCAAAAGATCCAGGAGTTCTGTTCAGAGTTCCATTTCCCACCGAAAGAGTTCTATCGAAAAGCCCTATATCATTTTTTGATCAACTCAAAATAAAAAAATCTACGGGACTTTAGAGCAACCCAAAAAAATTTGATTTTAGAAATTCAAAAAATTTTGAAATTCGAAATTTTTGAGTATTTCTGAAGTCCCACAGATTTTTGGACTTTGAATTAATCGATAAATGGTATGCTTTAAATTAAATTTTTTTAATCTCTTAAAATCTGTTGAAATCTCTTCAAATTCGTTCAAATCTGTTTAAATAATTTTTAAATAAGTCGCTTGATATTCTCTAAAATCACTAAAATTGCCTTAAAATCTTATGAAATCGCTTGATAATCCTAAAATTTTTTTGATATCGTTAAAAATTCCTTGAAATTCCTGAAAATGTTAAAATCCTTCTAAATCGTTTGAAATCCCGTCAAATCTTTAGGATTCTAAAGATCACATCATCATCCCTTAAAAAATTCTTTAAATCTTAAAAATCTTAAAAATTCTTGAAAATCATTAAATTCTTCTGCATTCTTTTAAAATCGAAAAATGGTATGCTTTAAATTAATTTTTTTCTTTAATCTCTTAAAATCTGTTGAAATCTCTTCAAATTCGTTCAAATCTGTTTAAATAACTTTTAAATAAGTCGCTTGACATTCTCTAAAATCATTAAAATTGCCTTAAAATCTTATGAAATCTCTTGAGAATCCTAAAATTTTTTTGATATCGTTAAAAATTCCTTGAAATTCCTGAAAATATTAAAATCCTTCTAAGTCGTTTGAAATCCCGTCAAATATTTAGGATTCTAAAGATCACATCATCATCGGAAAATGTTTATTTTCCGACGAAACAATCATTGTTCCAAAAAAACCGGATACTACATCGATTCAATTTGACACCAGGATTACGATAAACCCCGGATATTAGGTGAGTTTTTTTTTGTTCTCCTAAAAACCCTTCGAAAATTATATACGATGACAGTGCCGTACATAGGAGGGCTTTGAAAAGTGAAAAATTCTAAGTCCGATTTTCCAACACCTTTAATGTTATAAATTAGATAAAGCATGAAAAGAGATCAATCAGAGTAACTGTGACAGTTAAAATGCTGCAGCATAAATATTTTTAAGCTTTAATAATCTAGAGGAATAACGACCGTAACAAGTACTCGACCGGTTATCACAGAGGGTGGTATTCTAAGCTTTCTCTTTCGCAGCAACGGGACCCATATATGCCCAGGGCTGCTTTCTAATTATTCCCTACAGGCCGTGAGGGATGGCACGTAATTGGAGGGTGGACGAGAACGCATCGATCCGCTTTTCTAAGGGAATCTCTCTCCAATTCGAAGTCGATCTCCTGGGCGGGTGAGCACTGGTCCGCAAAGAAAAGTGATAATGTCTTAAGCTCTCGGTACGATTTAACTTCTGATTTTGGTCGGCCTGTTCTCTATAGTTCTTGCCAGTGCCGAGTTCATTGCTCTAAACTCTGGTTTGAGTTCAGTGGTTTGAGGAGGGTTTAAGGTTTAAGGGAAGCCTTTCTCGAGATCCGAGGGAGCAGCTCTAAGCGCTGACGCTGATCCTTCTCTTCCTCTTCGAATCTCGAATCCCGGTTTATCTAATTCGAGATGTCGGCTACTCCTATCACCAAGAAACTTATATACTCTCTGCCAACTTGATAGAAAAGCATCTTGATTCAAGTCCTAAAGACTGTGGTCAGTCCAATTCCCCCTTGGAATTGATCAAATCATCGAAACTTCTTCAAATTGGAGAGACACTTTAACTATGCGTGAACATTATGTTTTTTTTATAATTTTATTCATATTTATGAAGGATATCACAGAATGAGTCGAAAATTCTTATTTACTTACGTATTTCTCACTGCATCCGCAGCAAGAAATTACTTGGAAGGGTGGCGCCACTTACTGCGTCGCCTCCCGGCAGTTTGGCATTTTCTGTTACAAGAGAAACTTTCTGTTTTTGTTTAAAGCAAACACTTATTTTATCATTTTATTTTTATAAAATATCATTTTAATGCATGTGATGAAAATGCGCCAATTTTTTGAGTTATCAGACGTCATTATTGATCTCTTACACAAATTGAAATACAATTTTTAAAAAGTAAGTAGAAAACGCAAATTTAGTCAGACAATAAAAAATATTATTGAGTAAAAAATATTTAGAGTAAAAAATCAAGCATTTAGATTTGTCTAAAATATCGTGAATTAAAAATATCTGGAGCTATCCGCAAGGTTTGAACTCTAATAACCCTTTAACGGCCAAGTATAGAATCCGTTTATTTTTTACAATTTTCTCGGTTTCTATTCAGTATAAGATAACTTATAATCACCTTAAGAGATGCGGAACAGTCCACTTTGATCTAATCCACGTATTTATTTTACGGAATTCTAAGCTTGTTACATGAAAAACAAGAAAAACGAAAATAGTGAATGTTGCAAGTAGAAAAATCCATTTTTCACGTATCTAAAATCTGATCTTAAAAAAATCATCTTCTTTATAGCAGAAACATTATTAAAGAACTTTTTTAAAAAATGGCCTTTAAAAGCTATCATATTAAGTTAGTAATAACTAGGTGGCTTCTCCAGACTGGTGAGAAGTTGGAGAGAATCACAGATGCTTCGCGAATTATGTGACAGGAGGATCATACCTCAGTTTCTAGAAACAACTATTCATCCAGGAAAAAAAAGTATAAAGCAATTTAATAGTACTGCTTAAATCTTAATGGGCAACTTTAGAAAGTACACTTTGAATCCTCGCCAAATAAGTAATACCTTGAATAGTTTCCAGTCACAGAAAGGTCTTTTCCTTAATTGAAAGGTAGAATTATTTCGTCGTTTGGCTATTGAATTGGCTTTTAATTTCTCCTTAGACTCCCCTTTATCGAATCCAACTTCCGAACTCGATTCTCCAGGGATTAAGGTTAGGAAATGGTAACCAATAGCGTTCAGCACTTTGCAGATTTTCGAGAAGGCAAGGAATCGACTAGTGGATGTGTAGGTGAATTTTAGAGGAGAAAATAGTGGGCTCTGCATGAAACCCAACACCCAATACCCGGTCACTCCTTCGTGCTGGTGTGCATCCAGGGCTGCGTCGAACTCCTGGCAGCCAGCCTTCCTTCCTACTCTTAGTTCTCCTGTGTCTCCAGGGGTGGTGAAGGAAACAGGACGATTCGAGGTGAAAGATAGAGAGGGGCAGTCGTGTCCCGGAATCGCGTTCTACTGAGACTTGGGGGTGGACAGTGCGCAGACCCGCCCCCACTTTCAGGACGAAGCAGAAGTGAGCTGCTCGCGCAGAAGAGCATCCCCTCTAGATGCACCAAAACCACCCCGACTCGCCTTTTCCCTTCAACATAGCACAGTAGCTTTCGAGCACCCTCTCGGGAAGGGTTTGTTGTACTTTCGCTAAAGGAAATTATTTTTTTCGCACCGGTGTGTCTGTGTGTGTGTATACTCGTACATGAACCGAAAGTTTTGTGCACTCGATTAAGAAACTTGGGTATCAATGTCCTGCAAAGAAAAGAAAACAAAAGAAAAGATATAACTACTTGAGTTGAGACTTTTGGACCCTTGAACTTCGGGTGAACTTTGAGTGAATTGTTTTATTTCAAGTTTCGTTTTGGTTCCAATATTACAAGTGCGGTTGCATTGACGAGATGATAGTGACGATAGCATCCGTTGTCCCCTAGACCCGGCCATAATTAATTGACAATTGCTGATCAAGTAGGTATTGTTAAGCTTCACTCTGATGAGACAGGTTCTTGGAACCACGTTATCTAAATTATACTTCATGAAGCGGTTTTGATAGAAACGATTATTAAGATTCGTGATTCGTCTTGTGAGAAGTGCCTAGACCATACTCTGGAATTTTTCTGTTCCAGGGTGGAACTCACCAGCGTACCGGGTGGTCAGAATGCAATGGCACATCTCAGAAAACGGAAACTGGAAGCAGAGTCGGCGAGTGGAAAGACGAAGCTGCAGCAACTTTCGACAATAAACAGCAAGAAGGGACAACTCGGTATTCAGTCGGGCATTCCTCAAGACATGGATACGGCCGATGGGGCTGCAAAACGAAGAAGAAAAAGTGTTCGAGACGATGATTTGCGAAAAGGGGTTGACAGCGAGTCGAGTAAGAATGTATCCTTGCCTCAGAAGAGGAAAATATTTACGTCAGGGAATTCGGGTAGTCCTGCCAGAAAGTCTAGTAAAAACTGCGAAGAACCGGAAGACGACGAGACGCTGATAAGAGAAACGGAAGCGGCGTTGAAAAGCCTCTCCGGAAGTTGGCCTGGTCCCAGGGGCTCTTTGTATCAGAGAGGAAACTCGGACGAGGATAGGTACGAGTCAAATTTCGAAAATCTTTTCGAGGAGAAAAAAGACAATCCAAAACTCTCACCCTCCTCTATCTCCACTTCATCCTCGACGACGAGCAACGACTGTTCTCTGAAGGACGTCATATCGCTGCGAGGTCAAGAACGGGTCGGAAGATCCTTACAACAAATAAAACAATTCGAGCCAACGAAACAATATCCAATTAAAACCAAAAAAGATCTCGACAATCCGATTAAATTTGAGAACGATTCGGGAATTCAGTGTGGACAAGGTCAGAATGAACCGCTGAAGAGGTCAGCCAATGGTAGATCCATCAAAAGTGACAGAGGAAACGACAAATACTCCAGGTACGAGCCTCCAGACTTCAACGAATTAGTTGATGATTCCTCAAACGAATTAGAAATTGACATGTCTGACCCAGCGGCAGATAAGGAGGAACTTGAGAGGGATAAATCTACTGACGAAAGAGAAGACCGGATTTCCAAAAATGGTCCTTCCCCAATTCTAAGGCAGCATAATCAACAAATGTACAGCAACTACCAGAGACAGTACAGCGACGGAAGCATCAAAGTCGCCTCCTCAGTGACATCAATACCCTCCTCATCACCAACGGTCGGTTCTCCCTTTTCAGCTACCTCGGCTTTCAGACCTCCGAACACTGACCACTCGAAATCCAATTGCCGAGGATCTGTAACGATAGGAACCGCAACAACAACCATTCCGCCCATGGGACCATACCCAGCCTCTGCAACATTCGTCGGTTATCCAACACCTGGACCGGCAATGCCTGCACCGCAACCAGTAACAGCCATTCCTCCCTCGTCAGAGGAGAAACACGCCTCAAACGTATCTCTCTTGCAGTTGAAATCTCCAAAAGAGGAAGTTCATCCCATTCAACGTGAAGTTTCGACCAATCCCGTCGTTCCCAATAAAAGTGCAACTGCTGGATTACCACCAGTCGGAAGCCCGGATGCAAACTCAAAACAATATACCATTCTTCAACCTGCTGGAGTTGGCTCAAGAGCTGCGAGCGCGATTCAGGATATTGCTAGAGAAGGAGTTGTCAGCGTTTCCGCAGTCAGCAGTAGTAGCGCCGGAAGTAATACCAGTGCGGGTAGTAACGGCACCAGTAGTAACACTTCCGGTAATAATAAGACTGCGAGCAACAGTTCAACCAGTAATGCACCTAACGGAAGTGGTCCGCCTGGCAATACAACCAGTGGTAACAGTAATAACAACGTTAATAGCAGTAGCATCACAATCAAGACTATTACGACCACCAGTACAACTACTTCTCCAACTGCTGCTGGAGATGTTTCCACAACCAGCGGAGCCACGCAAGAAAGTGTCATGAAGGTTTCGGAAAGGTCAACTACGTACGAGTCCAATAGACCCGTAATGTCCATGTCACCGTCGAGTCTTGGCAGAGGTGAGTACTGTGGTTACTTTTTGATACAATACAATTATACAATTGAAACACGTTACTGTATATCGATGTTCGTAATCGTGTCCTGAGCATCTGTCAAGTATAATTCATCGAACCCTAAGCATTTGTCAAGTCATTATAGATCATCAAACATATTTTTTACATGGAAGAAACACTGTGTCTGTATCCGCGATGCACATCTCTGAGTTAGCGACAATTGTAGCTTAATCAAAAATATCCTCAGTTAATTTAGTGGATTCAGAAACATGACTTTCCTCTGTAAGACAACTAGAATATGCTCAGAGTCAGTTCTTATCTCATTAGAGGGTGGAACAACTGTTTTGGTTAGCTAACATTTATTTGATTGATATAATTGATATAATCTTCATTGGAAGAGTCCAGAACGAGACTTCCAACAAATGTACAAGCTTCGGAAAATGTATTTTATATCCGAATAAATGTACAGTATTTCAAAACATCAACCTTTAATGCCTGATGGGATTATATCATATGATTACTTCTGATATTTATACGTAATACTTCTCCATGAAAGATGATACCACCATCTCAAGAAAAACCAGAAGTCATATAGAAGACACTAACAAATCGTTTTAAACCCTCCGAACATCGATGCTTCTATTACAGAAGGTTAGATAAAAATTTTTCCATAATGCACCTGTGGAGGTGAATTAAGATCTTAAACCAAAGTAGTAAACAATGGCATAATGAATGAGGCATTAAAGGGTTTATTTAATTTCTTTCCACGGAATCCACTGGGTTCCAGATAGTAAACGAGTTAAAGTCGTTTAAAAATCAGCTCTTTGTAAACAGACGTATAAGAAGGAAGCTAAAATATGGGTGAGAAGATTGCGACTAGCCCTTGTGCGCTATGCGTTACCAGTGGGGGACAAAAGGCATTTTCAACTCTCTCTCTCTATAAAGTTAGGGGAGTTAGGCCACAGCAGAAAATCAATAATTACGAAGCGAGGGGTGATGACTGAAATGCTGAAATCAAGGTCGCTTCAGCAGAGTTATTCTCCGTAACTTCTCAAGTGCTGCTCCTCCACCCCTTTCACCAAACCTCTTCTCTTTATCTTAACTGTAACCGTCAAAATTAACTGTAAAGGCAATAACGCGAAAAATCTTTATCAGCCTTTAACGATGATGAATGTCGTTAGGTCGTTTGAAGATCTTGGCGTTTGAAGTCCCGTTAGCAGATTGGTCACAAGATTTAGATCTTCTAGACCGCCCGAGGGATCTTCAGAGAGGATCTCGGGTTATTTCTTTTACGATTGCGAAGGACTTGAGTAGGTCAGGATTATGTATTATGTTTATGTAGTATGTATATGTTTAGATTTTTTGATTTTGGATCATGTTTTGTTTTTTTGTTTTACTTTTGGAAGGTACGTCTCTCCGAAAGGAGAGAAGTACGTCCGTCGGCTTCAGAGTTCGAGGGCGACAGGTGGAGTTTGAGTAGATTCCGAGGTCTTAGAGCCGCAGTGACACGGAGTGACTAGTCGGGGGAAATTTGGGGTTGATACCACGTCATACGTATAAGCCGCAGCTGTCAACGGGTGGAAACGTGACTAGCATGCTTCCAGCATCAAGCCTCCTTATTACCACCCTGCATCCTGCCTTTCCTCATTATCCCTTTAGCGTTTTGCGGCGAGTATATAGGGACGACCATTTCCAAGAATTCAATCTCTGTATTTATTTTTCTCGCACGACTACACTCATACCATCTTCTTCGGAATAAACTACAGGTCATGCATCACAACTAGATGCATCGGATGTGGGACAACCTTGCCCTTTGCTTTGATCCACATTTGTAATTAATTTTATATATAACTAGAAACATTATAAATGTGTCAACTAAGAAATTTTACAGGATTTCTAAGAACGAACGAACTACCCATGTAGAAATCGCCCCATTTGTCCCTATGTTCATTAGGGCGGTAGTCAGGTCCTTGCTAGAACAACTGAAATAGTAAATTCTAGTCAGGACCCCTTAAGGCACTGTTAGGATTTTCCATTCTTTGTGAATAGAAAATCTATACACGTCTAGTTAGGCCCCAATCTTATATTTTAACCAGGTTTTAGTTGGGCCCTGATTCGAATAAAAGAACAAAGAAGTTCTAGTCAGGAACTGTTCGGGTCTTAGCCAGTATGGCCCATTTTACTGAAATATTTTCAATCTTCGCAAAAAAAAATCATAATATTTATGATATAGATAATGAAAAACACAGTTAAAAATAAAATTGTAAGAGTCAAAAAAAACTGTACTATTACTATGTTTATAATAGTTTTATAATGTATAAAATACACCAACTTTACTTTTGACATTTAAGAATTTTTTTATTCTTTATTAATTTGAATTTGGTACTTTATACTGTTAAAAATGTTTATGATTTTACAACACATTACAGTACAAAATGTAATGTGAAGTTACATTTCGGGTATTGTAAAGTGAAATTACAATACATTTATTGTGAATTGAAAGTTTCGCGTGTCCGCCGCTGTGAAGTAGCGCCATATTATATATCTTTACTGATTGAGTAGACCCTGGAAAAAATGTGAGACCACCATCTCACGACCTTAGCTTAGTGGTTTAGGTCGTAGACTCGCGTCCGATAGATCGTGCGTTCGATTCCCCCCAGCGTTGCGTACGAAATTTTATTTGTTATATAAGCGTTTAAATTTACAAATATCGATTAGTTATTAGAATATCCATAATATAAGTGCGAATAAACCATGTTCTTCTTATTT
>CAJFCP010025952.1:0-13512 GCA_904066005.1 Synergus itoensis | reverse complement strand
GACGCTGAATCCGAATCCGATGTCGAAAATACAATAAATCTAAAAACGACCCCTACAGTGGGGTAATCAATTTAGCAACAGCTATGTTCAACCAGATATTATTGAGGCAGTAATTTATTTATGGCAGTAATGGTGAGAGAGGTCACTGATTACGTTAAAACGTTAGAAACCGTAGGGGATAAACCGGTGATGCTGCGCAGAATACCACAGAATAGAACACACGCGCATATACATTTTCGGAGCTCACGACTGCCTTACCACCACCATCGGAGTTGACTGTCCTTATCAGAGTGTTCTTGCGAATCCGTTATCAAATATTTGAAATTCAAGATGGAGGATTCAAAATGGTGGTTTCAAATTTGTGTCCGCCATTTTGAATCCGCCATCTCGAATTTCGAAAATCTGATAACAAATTCGTAATCAACGACCCTGAAAACCCCTGAGTAAATATTTTCATCGATATTCACGAAGATTTCAATTTTACTGTCGGCCATTTTGTATCCGTCATCTTTAATTTCGAAAATCTGATAACGGATTCGTAATCAGCGACCCCGAAAACTGACCCATACCAAATTTCAAGTTATTATCTTAGATGCATTCTTCAATAATGAATTCTTTGGAAAAAAAAGGCATTTTTTTATGTTTGTTTATTTATATATTCAATATTATAAAGAATTTTATTAATTAAACTATATTTTTATGTTCTTTCAATACTAAAATAACTAAAAATGCAAAAGATTTCAGGAATTTTAATGAAATATAAAAAAATGACGAGAAAAATAAAAAAAAATCAGGTAGCCTATATATAGGCTTCTGTGACTGAAAGGGTTAAACAGTAATTCAAAATTTAAATTTTAGGTAAATAAAAAATAGAATTAGAAGATTGATTAACAAGATTTATTGAAAACACAACAAACACAAAGCTATAAAATTGGAATTTGAGGCTCTGTTATTTTAGTAACAGCGTCGCTTATTTTTTTTAAATAGTGAAGCAGGGTGAAGTCTCGCTTTTGTTCATGAAGAAAGCGAACTTTCTTTAACTCCAAATCCTCCTGCTTAAGCTTGATTCTCCATTTCAAGAGTTCGGTTGCTGTTTGATCCTTTATGGTTACATCTGCAAGTAAATTCCTGAGATGAAAAGAAAATATTCAATTTTTGACATAATAATACAAGTTTATAATTTATTGTTACCATTCTTTAAAGATTTTCTTTTTTCGTCCTTGATGACGTTTAAAACGTCAAAATTGACATTCACGTGTATTTGGAAAAAGTGAAAATCAAAAAATGGAAAACCAAAAAGTGAACGTAAAAGTGAACGTCCCATGTAGAAATTCCGATCGGGGTTTAGTAGGGCCCTGGCTAGTTTTCCCTATATCTAGTCGGTCGCTAGTTGGGAAAAATGGAGAGGGCCTGACTAGTTCTGTAACGCTATTTTAGCCAGGTTCTAGCTAGAACTTCTGAGCAGACCCTAACGAGAGTTAGGTAGGGCCCCGTCTAGACCCTTTCTATTATAATATTTTGGTTATTTACCATCTGTAAAGTACCGAAATACAAATTAATAATGAATAAAAAATTCTTAAATGTCAAAAGTATAGTTGGTGTATTTTATACATTATAAAACTATTATAAACATAGTAATAGCACAGTTTTTTTTTCACTCTTACAATTTTATTTTTAACTGTGTTTTTCAATATCTATATCATAAATATTATGATTTTTTTTGTGAGAATTTGAAATATTTCAGTAAAATGGGCCATACTGGCTAAGACCCGAACAGTTCCTGACTAGAACTTCTTTTTTCTTTTATTCGAATCACGGCCCAACTAAAACCTGGTTAAAATATAAGATTGGGGCCTAACTAGACGTGCATAGATTTTCTATTCACAAAGAATGGAAAATCCTAACAGTGCCTTAAGTGGTCCAGACTAGAATTTACTATTCCAGTTGTTCTAGCAAGGACCTGACTACCGCCCTAATGAACATAGGGACAAATGGGGCGATTTCTACGTGGGGTGAAAAGTTACATAATCGTACCCCAGAAGTTTTTCTATTTGATATTATATGATGATAGGCTGACATATAAGGTGTTTGATCTATTAAGCGATGATTTTCGAGAAAGTAAATTGATGGGCTAGGAGTCTCATTGACCCCATCTTAAATATAGGGGAATTAAAGAATGATGCACTTAGCCTATGACGGAAAAGAAACGGCAAATCGTTTCTAAGGATAAATTGGTAGCTAAGTCGGCCTATCTGCGCTATCGAAACGTGTAGTTTATGTGGCACGCGAGGACATCACGTGACAAACGCGATCGTATACGTGTCACACGAGTGACCAGCTAAATTAGATATGAGCAAGTCCAGCACGACATGCGTAAGGAAAGCTTTTCGCAGAAAGTCTCCCTGTTCGAGGGAAAGTAGAAATCTACTCGTTATTGCAATTTACAGTAGTTATTTGTGAAGTAAAATGACAAATGAGGATTAAATTGTGAAACAATATACTATACAATTTTGCTTTGAGCTAAACATGGATACAGGCGACTCTGACTTAACGCACACTTTTCATATCCCATGTAGAAATCGCCCCATTTGTCCCTATGTTCATTAGGGCGGTAGTCAGGTCCTTGCTAGAACAACTGGAATAGTAAATTCTAGTCAGGACCCCTTAAGGCACTGTTAGGATTTTCCATTCTTTGTGAATAGAAAATCTATGCACTTCTAGTTAGGCCCCAATCTTATATTTTAACCAGGTTTTAGTTGGGTCCTGATTCGAATAAAAGAACAAAGAAGTTCTAGTCAGGAACTGTTCGGGTCTTAGCCAGTATGGCCCATATTACTAAAATATTTCCAATTCTCACAAAAAAAAATCATAATATTTATGATATAGATATTGAAAAACACAGTTAAAAATAAAATTGTAAGAGTGAAAAAAACTGTGCTATTACTATGTTTATAATAGTTTTATAATGTATAAAATACACCAACTTTACTTTTGACATTTGAGAATTTTTTATTCTTTATTAATTTGAATTTGGTACTTTACAGATGGTAAATAACCAAAATATTATAATATAAAGGGTCTAGACGGGGCCCTACCTAACTCTCGTTAGGGCCTGCTCAGAAGTTCTAGCTAGAACCTGGCTAAAACAGCGTTACAGAACTAGTCAGGCCCTCTCCATTTTTCCCGACCAGCGCCCGACTAGAAGTAGGGAAAACTAGCCAGGGCCCTACTAAACCCCGATCGGAATTTCTACATGGGATAGTGAACACATCAGTTTTCAAAAAATAAAAAGACCTAGAGAATTTCCTCCTCCTCTGACAATTAAACTAACTTGCTCCAGCTTTTTCTTTAGAACAATAAGATGTAGAAATGACAATAAGCAAGTGGCATTGCTGTTCCTTTGTTTCTGGGGTGTTTATACGTCCACCACATTCTCGGTGCTAATCTCAGTGGCTTAGGCGTGGGACTCTTGAATCCCAGAGGCTATTCAGAAATTCGTAGGGTGCACACGACAAAATGTAGGACGACCGCACGCAATCCTTTCCACCCCTTTTCAAGCTTAAACATCAATAAATTTTCACCATAATTACGAAAACTGTGTGAAAGCCTGTAAATGCAATATTTGATTGACATGTAATATTTTGCGAATGACCCCTTAAATGTGACGTTTGTCAATATTTAATGTTCAATTCAGATGTACATGAAGCTTTTCTCTCAGCTTTCTGCTTAACACTTGTGGAATGATTATCCTCGGTTCTTCTGAATAAAATATCTAAGGTTCAGTAGCTGACGCTGTCTTTCTGGATGTGAGATGGGTGAAAAAGGGTGATAGAGGTAGGGGGAAATTAGTAGTGGAAGTGAAAATTCATGTCGAAAATTCATCGTTATTTATGAAAGGATACGATCTCTACAATTCAAAATCAGTAATTTTAGATTGCAATTTCCTCTAATATAGAAATTATGAATTTTCGTTCCGAGTACAGACTACTGCTATCTCTATATCAAGTGTTTTTTTAAGGAAGTATTTTTTCTTCATACAACTTCAAATCATTCCAAAGTCAATGGGATTTGAAATTATAATGTATGCGAGATTTTCGAGGCATGTTTAGAGAGTAACCACTTTTTTAGAAAGGAATTTTCAAGAGGTTTCTAGGAATTTTAAGGGCCCCGTGTAGAAATTTCGATAGGGGTCTAGTGGGGGCCTCACTAGTTTTCCCTTGTTTTAGTCGGGCCCTGATGGGTAAAACTAGTCGGGGCCCCAACTAGATCATAACGCCTTTGTCAGTTAGGCCCCGATTACTAGTTCTAGTAGGGGCCTAGTGGGAATCGCCCTTCCACAGCCCTATTAAGGAAAGGGCCCCGCTGTGGCCCTAATCAGGTCCCCGCGATATATATTTTTAATTATATATGTATATAGTTATGCATTTGGGACGATTTGAAATAGAAATGCTCAAAATTTCTCCTCAGATCGTCCCAAATACATCGCTAGAAATAAACATAAAAATATATTATTTTATATTCCTTTCCATAATAAATAATTTATTACGATTTCATAATAAATTATAATTTTCACGACACGACTGACACTGACACTTCTACACTTTACCAAAGTCGAGAGGTTATGTTGAACGCCACCTAACAACCGAATCTTATAATAATTACGAAAGTAAGGTTAGTGGGGATTTTCTAGTCGGGGCCCCACTAGATACAGGTAGAATTATCAAAGTAAGAAATTTCCCACTAGCGCCAGACAGGGCCCCGATTAGTTTTTTCTAGACTAGAACTTCTAGTCCGGGCCACGCTAGAACCCTACTTTAAATGGGGAAAGATAGGGAAATTTCTACACGGGGCTTTTGACGATTTTTAAATTATTTTTACGAAATTCAAAAGATTTTTAGGATTTTAAAACGATTTCGTAGATTTCCAAGTTATTTCAGGATATTTTATAGAACTTTAAAGGAATTCATGCAATTTTAAGGGACTTTTAAGAACTTCAAGGGATTTTAAGTTCTTTGAAATTTGGAAGAAGTTTAAGAGATTTTAACGAATTTTAAACGTTTTCGAAGATTTTCGTGAAATCTCAATAGATTTCAAAGGGTCTCTAGTAGTTTTAGGCGACTTCAAATTTTTTTCGGGAATTTTCAAGGAAATTTGAGAGAACTCAAGAGATTTTTAATTTACGCGATTCCTACGATCTTCGTGAAATTTTAAAGGATTTCAAGAGATTTTTCTGATCTTTAAAAGATTTTGTGAAAATTTTAAAGGATTTCATGGAATTTGATAAGATTTTTAATAGTTTTAACGGATTTTAAAGATATAAAGGGATTTTAAATGTTACCGTAAAATGAATTTTATGGAGAGATTTCAAAAGATTTTTACGATTTTTAAAAGATTTTGTAGAATTGTTAAGGATTTTATGGAATTTGACGAGATTTTCATGAATTTTTATGTGGATTTCAAAAGATTTATAATTTTGAAAATTTTCGTGGAATCTTAAGGTATTTTAAGGATGAGATTTCTAATACTTTTAATCCATTTTAGCAGTTATAAAATGGATTTTAATTGTTATCATAGAACTTAAAATAATTTCAAGAAGTTTCTGGAAATTTTAAGAGAATTTCACGAATTTTAAGCAATTTTGAAGGTTTTCAAGAGATTTTTCTAATTTTTAAAAGATTTTATAGAATTTTTAAGAATTTTAAAACTTGTCAGGGAATTTTATTGAGGGATTTCAAAAGATTTTTATTATTTTTAAAAGATTTTGTAGAATTTACCTTTTTTAAGTTAGGATTTTAGTAGAAAAAGTAATAATAAGATTTACTCTCATATTGTAAAAATGGTTAACTCAAAATATTTTATAAATTTCTTGCGAGTGAGTTATTGATCCATAAACTATAAATAAAGCTAAGAAGCATGCTTTTTGTGATTAAGTATAAGTACAAGTACGTTTGGACTAATTTACTCATGCACGGGTGGTTTGATTTGTTGCAGAGGGCAACAAGTGCCCAACCCCTGGTTGCACAGGGCAGGGTCACGTGACCGGACTCTATTCACACCACCGCAGGTAAACAATTATCATCAATTAGCTCTCGACGTGCTCCGCACGTTTCTCCCTGTCGATTAACCGTCCATTTGTGAACGTGCTTAATTAATATCTCGATTATCACTCAATCTATTGATTCGGTAACCAAGGGGTGCAAATTTCCCACTCAAGTCATTTGCTGTAAATAACTCATTTTTACGTACATGAAAATTTTACACCAGCATTAAAGTAGTCCGAAAATTATATAGTTTTTTTTTTTAAGTCTCACCCTAAAAATTTTTTTCCTTTTCACTCTTATTAATTCAAAGAAAATTACTTTATTTCTTCAAATCGTTTACTTTCAATATATTTATTTATTTCATATATTTCTCAATATATTTATACGGTTCCCTCGAAAATTACACTGGAGTCTCGATTGAAATGATACCGAATGAAAGACAAAATCGAGACTCCAGTGTAAACGATTTATTGAATTTTAACCACACTAATCGACATGTGTTGGTGAAAAAATAATAATAATTTTTTTTACAGTCTTTCTGGTTGTCCACGCAAAGATAAGCTGACGCCAGAGAGTGAGTATAAAATTATAATTATAAAATTGTACTTAAAGTAGCTCTATATTGCATCTTCAATTTACGCAAGAATGCGTGAGTCACAATAAAAAACGCAGAAAAAAATGGCAAGAAAAATGCAAAATCCAAAAAAAAAATCCAAAAAAATTTAAGATTACACACGAATTCATCAACTTTTCCTCAACTTCACATCCCCAAACTTGTTTCATTGGATTAAATTGACTAATCATTAAATTTGATTAAATGTACACAAATTGATGATTTCCTTGCCAAAACTGAGACCGAAAACGCATTCTTGGAAAAGGAGTCGCGCTCGCGTATGTGTGTCTGTTATTCTTTGTGCTTTTTATTTTGCGGGGTAGAGAGCTTTATTTATTGTGTTCACGTTTTGTTTAATTTAACGTTATGTTTGTAGTTTATTAGTAGAGAGTTTATCACCACACTTGACTTGATTTTGTTGCCGTACTTTGGAGAACTCGAGACCCCGAGACACGGACGATGTCCCGGCATGCACACACGCCAGAATCAGAGGGAGGATCTCAGCAATCGAGTATAATGACAATTATGATAATTATGTATATCTGTGGTCCGTGACCATGCATATCACGCGGTAGTACTACTGATTTTATTCCCCCAAGCTTCTTCGTACATCAGTACATTCACATAATCATCCCAGTAAATATTCTTATCTCATAACTTTGCAAATCAACCACTCAAACACTTTGACGTTCCAATCAGTCTTAATCTCGTATTTTATATATTTTATTTTATTTTTATTTTTTTTTTTTAATCTCGTCAATTTTAGTGTACAATTTTAAGTTTTTATTACAACTAATAATCTCTACTCTTTTAAAATTCCTTTAAATTCAATAATATCAAGTGAAATTCACTAAAATTCCTTGAAATTTTTAAAAATATTTTTAGTTATTCTTTAAATTCCTTCAAATTCCTTCAAATTCCTAAAAGTCACTTAAATATATCTAAATTTCCTGAACTCTTTTAAAATCTCTTGAAATTAGATAAAATAATGTGAATTGAAGAGAAATAAATTTTCGTACGAAAACAACACCATGAGACCAACCCCTTTAATTGTAACCTTGAGTATATAGGTCAGCACGTACACTGATTGATATTGTAATTTTTTTGTCTGTTAAGTTGTCTCTCGATTATATCGTTAGTTTTGTTTCTCTCTACCCGCTCGATATAATTATTGTACCTTACACCTTCATTTATTCTAAGCCACGTGTAAAGTATATATTTACATATTATTTAGTTCTTTTTGTTGATAATCGGAACACCTTCACTCTGAATCTTGAACTTTGAATCCGAATCAATCAAACCCTTTGTCCGATTTCTTATACTTCATAATATGGCTCAAAAGATTCTACTCGATTCTGATGCGTGTCAATTGTCTTTATCGACGTGTCTAAAACTTCGCACGTGTCTGGGTTCTCGCAGTTCTGGCGATGCATGAGACTATTTTGAAATGCCCGACGCCTGGTTGCAACGGTCGCGGTCATGTCAGCTCCAATCGGAACACTCACAGGAGCTTATCCGGATGTCCCATCGCTGCGGCCAATAAGCAAGCCGCTCGTGAGGCACGACACAAGGCTCAAGGTAAGGCGATCAAGCCTGATCGAAAATCATATCCGACAGAATTTCAACTTCTACCTAAATTCCAAAAATCGCAGTATAATTGCCCTGGCGAAAGTTTCGGATTGAAATTCATTCCGAACCAATCCGAAATTTTCCAAATCATTGTGAAATTTGTATCCGAACCAAATAGTTTCATTCCGATCTAAGCCGACGGCAATTTTCAACTCGAATCAATCCGAAGCTCATTCAAAATCAATCCGAAGTAATCAGAATTTTATTAATTCGAACTTTCAATACGAATTTATCGGAATTTTTCGAAATCGTTCGAATTGATTCGGATTCATTAGGATTGAAAGTTGAGATGGATCTGGATTGACCGAAATCATTCAGGTTGAAAGATCGGATTAATTCGGATTAATTCGGATTGACCTGGCGAAAGTTTCGGATTGAAATTCATTCCGAACCAATCCGAAATTTTCCAAATCATTTTAAAATTTGTATCTGAACCAAATAGTTTCATTCCGATCTAAGCCGACGGCAATTTTCAACTCGAATCAATCCGAAGCTCATTCAAAATCAATCCGAAGTAATCAGAATTTTATTAATTCGAATTTTCAATACGAATTTATCGGAATTTTTCGAAATCGTTCGAATTGATTAGGACAGACCGGATTTATTCCGATTAAAAATATGGATTGAACGGATTCATTAGGATTGAAAGTTGGAATGGATTTGGATTGACTGAAATCATTCAGGTTGAAAGATCGGATTAATTCTGATTAATCCAGATTGACCTGGCGAAAGTTTCGGATCGAAATTCATTCCGAACCAATCCGAAATTTTCCAAATCATTGTGAAATTTGTATCCGAACCAAATAGTTTCATTCCGATCTAAGCCGACAGAAATTTTCAATTCGAATCAATCCGAAGCTCATTCAAAATCAATCCAAACTTGTAATCCTATTGAATCTGATCAATCCGAAGTAATCAGAATTTTATTAACTTGAACTTTCAATACGATTTTATCGGAATTTTTCGAAATCGTTCGAATTGATTCGGACAGACCGGATTTATTCCGATTGAAAATATGGATTGAACGGATTCATTAGGATTGAAAGTTGGGATGTATTTGGATTGACCGAAATCATTCAGGTTGAAAGATCGGATTAATTCTGATTAATTCGGATTGACCTGGCGAAAGTTTCGGATCGAAATTCATTCCGAACCAATCCGAAATCTTCCAAATCATTGTGAAATTTGTATCCGAACCAAATAGTTTCATTCCGATCTAAGCCGACGGCAATTTTCAACTCGAATCAATCCGAAGCTCATTCAAAATCAATCCAAACTTGTAATCCGATTGAATCTGATCAATCCGAAATAATCAGAATTTTATTAATTCGAACTTTCAATACGAATTTATCGGAATTTTTCGAAATCGTTCGAATTGATTCGGATAGACCGGATTTATTCCGATTGAAAATATGGATTGAACGAATTCATTCGGATTAAAAATTCTGATTGATTTGGAATAAGCTTCGACATAATTCGAATTAAAAACTTGTTTCGGATTAGCTTGAAATTAAGCTGTTTCGGATACAAATTCCGGACTGATTCGGAAAATTTCGGGTTTGTTCGGAATAAATTTCAATCCGAAACGTTCGCCTGGGTGGTTATACATTCGACTTTTAACTTACCGCACACTTTCCACAGTGAAAACTTACCCCAGTAGTAAGTTTTACTAAATGAGAGGTTTCTAAGAATGTTAAGGAATTTTGTCGATTTTCAAGTGATTTTTTATGAATTTCAAAATATTTTTTTTGTTTCTTAAACGATTTTATAGTAATTTAAGTGTTTTTAATATATTTTGTGGAATTTTAAAGGAATTCATGCAATTTTAACAGATTTTTAAGAATTTTAAGGGTTATTAAGGGATTTCAAGAGAATTTTAAGAATTTTGAAGGATTTTAAATGTTGCCGTGGAATTTTGAGGAATTTTAAAAGAATTGAAGATATTTTTATAGTTTTTGAAAAATGTTGTGGAATTTTTAAGGATTTTAAGGAATATCAACAGATTTTGAATAATTTTACTAGGGAAATTCTAAGGAAATTTTAGAGATTTCTAAAGATTTTGAAGAATTCTATAAGATTTTAAGGGATTTTAAATGTTGTTATGAAATATCGAGGTATTTTAAAAGAATTCAAGAGATTTTTATAGTTTTTAAAAGATTTTGTGAAATTTGTAAGGATTTTATGTAATATCAAGAGATTTATAATAATTTTAAGTGATTGCAAGTGATTTTTCTGATAATAAAAAGATTTTTTTGAAAATTTTTTAAATTTTATTGAAGTTGATGAGATTTCTTATGATTTTAATAGATTTCAAGAAATTTCTGGGAATTTTAGAAGACTTTTATGAATTTTAACGGATTTCAAGATATTCTTATGACTTTTAAAATATTTCATGGAATTTTAAGGATTTTAAAGTTTGTCAAGGAATTTTGTGATTTTTAAAAGATTTCGAAAAATTTAAAAGTATTTTGAAGGTTTTCATAAAATTTTAAGAAATTTTCAGAGATTTTTCTGATTTTTAAAATATTTTGTAGAATTTTTAAGGATTGCATAGAATTTGGATGGCCGAATTAAGGGGGGGCTGAAGCCCTGGGCCCTGCTTTCGAAGGGGCCCCCAAATTCTTCCTCAACTTTAAAAAACAATTTATAAAAATTGAAAAATTTATTATTTTAATTCTCTTTGAAGTTAACTAAAGATTTTTCCCCATGGGGGGGGGGGGCAAAAAAATATACAGCCCTGGGCCCCAAGTTGTCTTAATTCAGCTCTAGGAAATTGTGCGCAAGGGGCGTGGTGTACAAAAGTGTGCGATAATTCAGTTTTTTCGAAATAAGCTGGTGTGCGGTAAATAAGAGTCGACTGTAATTTAGGATTGTGCGATATGTATGTAATTTCCAAAATTTTCCCTGACTTTACTTAGTGCTCTACTATCCTATTCTAAAAAGGATATGCATTTCGGCTAACTTCATGCGTCACCTTGCAACTAACTTTGTGCAAAGTGCGCTAACCTCATTGGTCAATTCATAAGGCGCGCGGATTTAAATTGTCATTTCAAAACACGCGCGCTTAATCTCGTGACTTAGAATCGGCTAAATCCCGAGTCTAGATTTTCTGGACTGGGGAATTCCCTAAAAAATATTTACAATTTTTATATCCCGTAGGAACCCTAGTAATTTATTAATCGACGGTCAACTTCGATTAATAAATTTCTGAAAAGAAAAAAAATTTTTCCTCTAGGGAGAAGTTGTCAAAATTCCCAATTCCGGAAGTTCGGGTTACACCGCCCATGATCTTTGATATTTATTTATAATTAAGTAGACAACACTAAGCACAATAACGCAAGTTTTTCTAGGGCATCTTACAATTAGGATGTCATCACAACAATATAGTCAGCACAGCACCACATATCATTGCAATCTCTCAAACTCGAACTTAATATTGTCACGTGTATTAATTTACTAGTTTCAGAGCTTTAGCTTTCAATTAAAAAAGTATTCTAAGATCTTCCATTTCAAATCCCACAGGCCATTTCAGATTTAAATCTTTTTTTCTAACACTGGCACGAGAGGACATACTTGAAATGGAATCCATGGATAAATAATAAATAAATTAATAACAATAAATTAATGTATAATCAACTAATTAATATTTATTTTCGCAACAGTGTCAGGAATTCCTCCGGAATACATAAGTACGAGTCTCTTGCCGCCCTCAATGGAAGGGAAACTTTACTCTCAGTACGGATCTGGAACACAAGAATCAAAACCGGTCGTGAGTTCGCCATCCTACGACTACTATTCATCGACCAAGTCCGTGGGAATCAGTATAAAACCCCCAAAGACCCCAGAAGACACTTCCGCCAGGATTAACAAAGTGATACCTAAAACAGAGAATAATTCTACCAGTACCAGTTGCTGCAACAGCTTACCAGGAAGAACACAGTCTTCAGACTTGTTGATACCGAAGACAGAGGACACTTCCTCTTGTAGAGTGAATTCTCCACCACCACCGCCGCCACCTTCGGTGAGGCAAACCTACGATTCTTATTTAAACCAGGATTCAAATTCCTCGTCGATGTCCTCGATGGATGCCATGGGTTCGAGATCGTCTATGGGAGCAACAATCCATCATCCTAGTCAGCATCCCGCACATCACGTCTTACCAATGCAGCCTACAGTGGCCTACCCAATGCCTATGGTAGAGGACACTAGGATGCCTCATCAAATGTCTCAGAGATCGCCCTACGAGTCATCAGCCATGATGGCAGCTGCAGCAGCAGCCGCGGCTGCTGCCACCTCTACAGACGATCTCTACCATCATAGATCTGCCGAACATGCCAGAGCTTACATGCACCCGTCTGCTGGGAACATTGCCAGACCTGTAGTCACCTATTCGAACGAAATCACCTCAGCGAGAGGCTATGAGAATGTAGTAGTGAGTGCTGCCAATCACCGACCCTATGATCCTGGCACTGCCTCTGCCTACGACAGATATGACACCCAGTCTTGCGCTCCTCTTCAACCTCAGCAACAGCAGCAACAACAGCTGCATTCCAGGGCGAATATGTATTATTTGGGGCAGTCTGGAATGACACCTGAGGAACAAGAACGAGTTTATCAGCAGGAAGCTGTCGCTGCTCAGCAACATCAGATGGCCATGGCTGCTGCAACAGCTGCTGGAATGATGAAATCAGAAGATGGTAAGGTTTTAAATCTGTCAGATTTTTGAGGCACTGATTGTGAGTTTGAAACAAACTATAAAAAACTATATAGATGACAATTGATACATAATTTATTAATATAAATGACGTTGATGATGATGGTTTGTGCTTACAGTGAAATGTGTTACCGTAGCTCAAGTACAACAGATGCAGAAACCAGGAGGTCCTCCAACATCACCAGGAGGATCAGTGATGGATCTCTCGACTTCTAGCGTTACCTCTACTAGTCCACAGGTAAATATTAATGTCTTTTTGCAATTGATAAGAAGGTTCCACTTATCAATTAATAACTATAGTTATAAGCTAACAAGTCTGTTTATCTTCAGGCCCCACCATATGGATCCAATAGCCTTAGTCCACAGTATGGAGGAGGTCAAACAGTCGGGGGAAGTCCGCAGGCAGCAGCTAGTCCTCACCTAACTGCCAGTCCCCAAGTACCAAGTCCTCAAGGACAGACCCTTGACCTCAGTGTCAACAGACTCCATAGGTAAATAATTTAGGCAATCATCTC
>CAJFCP010025949.1:295156-311517 GCA_904066005.1 Synergus itoensis | reverse complement strand
ATATATATATATATATATATATATATATATATATATATATAGACAATAATTTTAACACATATAAAAGCTGTCTCACATATTTCGATAATAAAATATATACGGGAGCTAATCTTAACGGCGATTTACCTATAACATTATTTAATTTAGGATAACTTTCGCTTTAACTCTACACGCATTTCGTAAACTACTACCCATACAATAAATTGTTTTTCCTCTTTCCTCTTACTTAGTGGCAACTGTGGTTCCTGCATATAAAAATTTCTAATAAGGGTTCATCCATTTATCACGTAACGCTTTTGTTTACGAATTTTGGATCCTCTTTCCCATATGTTTCATGGTATATGAATATATTTTAAGGGACTTTAATCATCTTTCATGGAAACTAAAAAAATTTCGAAATCCCCTCCTCTCATCGTAACAGGGCCATAATATCTCCTTTTGAACCCTCCTTCTCTCCTAAAAGCGTTACGTAATATATGAACGACACCGAAGATCAAAATAATTTACGAAGTTCTTGGAACTGCAGTTGGAAGTGGTGGTGGTGGAACATCAGGAATCTTTTCTTTCTTTTCCTGATCTTTTCCCACAGCTTTTTCATCATGAAGACTAGGAAGCAAATGTTCCGAGTAGGAATTTTGAGGCGGAAGTGGATCAACAGAAGGTTGATTTTGAACGCTTTCCTGATAGGTACTTGGAGCCAAATGAGAATCATAACCGTTGTAAGTATAAAAATATGGATCATAATAAAGAGAATGATAATTAGGATAAAAGCTCAACGGCACTTGATTTTCTTTCTTCTTCTGCTTCACATCAGAAGTATCATTTGTATCAGCTACTTCAGAATTTTGATCCTTGAGATTTTCTTCAACGCCTGCTACAGACGATTGAGCAATTTCCTGAGATATTTGAACCAGTTCAGGCGTGTATTGGGGTGCGATTTGTGTGTAATAAAACGGTGGAACATATCCTACGGCGGTTTTGTGCACAACTGGTTGGAGTACCGGAAACGCTCGAGATGGTGAGAGATTTTGATCAGTTGTTATCAGTGCATTGTAGACTTTTGGTACCTTCAACAATCCAGGGTCAGCTACGGCAGCGACAAAGAAAAATGGGACAAGCAGTAACCGCATCTGTGAAACAATTGAAACATTAACTGTTGTTCAGAGAAACCAATATTCTTGTACATCCGCATACTTTAAGATGATTTATTATTTATTTTGAGAAGTCTAGATACACCTTTGCTTGTCAGATTGCAATCGATTAGTTCACATTTTTCGAATTATCATAGTTTATCTCGGAGACCGGAACCCGCTTTCTGCAAACTTTGAAGGGTGTACCTATAATTACGTGCAGCGGACCATGTAGGTTGAAACAACGATAACCGAAGAACGGTTATTGTAACGGTCGTTGAAAATTCTATCTCTTGCTTCTCAAGTTGGTCTTAAAACGGTTTTCATGATCCTCGTTTGGGCAAATAAAATTAAAAGTCGTGCAAGTGTGCGTCCCGCTTGAACAAGCGGCAGGAATCCATTGTATTAATGTATACTCTAAACAAAATGAAAAAAAAAAGAATGACAATAAAAATCTTTCTCTTAAATTCTCAGTTTCCATTTACATATGAGAGGTAATAGGTAATCGTGTCTCAGAGATGGTTCTGTACCATTGGGTGTGGATATCATTATTTTCAAAACAATGCAATGCCCTGAAGCCATAGTAAAATTTTTATGATTATTATCTTTCAAGTAGATAAAAAAATCAAGGTTTACGAATTCAGATACCTATATTTCTTAATTGGACTTTCAAAATGCTTTTAGGCATTAATCACTGTCGTCGATATTTATGAGTCCCAATTTTTTGTCAGACATAACATATTTATATAAACATCGATCTATCTACTACGAAAAAAATGATTTAGATTTTAGATGCTTAAGAATATATGCAAGTAGGCTATTAGTTAAAACTCTCACTCCTTTTTTCAATTGCGAGATTCGATCGCTTTAGTCATGACCTCTACATACAATCGAGAGTATGTGCTATGTAAATTCCATAATATCCTTTCCTCTCTCCTACATTAAAAAATTCGGTAAATTCAAAGTATTAAAACTTTTTACACAAACTTCTTTCCTCAAAAGACGTTTACCCTTTTTTTTACCCATTAAACCATTGATATATTAGCATTACAGACATTACGAAAAAATCAATTAAAGAAGTTATTAAACAAAATAAATGTTAATATTCAGATTTTATTGAATTATTTACAAATCATTTTTGACTTTCTATAATAGTAATTGAAATTTGATTAATGATTATCGGAGGCTAACAGAATAAATTACTAAAAAAAATACACAAATAATGAACTCAATTATTTGAACCAAGTTTATTAGTCGCCACGGATATTGCATATTTTTTTCTTAACTCGAATGTGTTTTAAAATAATTTTTAGACGGCTAATTTTTCATTAAATGAGAATGTTTTCAGTGTATTTGTTGTGTACTTGCCTTATATTTATCACTGTTATCCAGATTATCCTTTCTTATCTGTGACGTATTCCACATGGATCGCTCAGAAGCTGACAGAAGTAGTAAGAGAGCTGCATGTGAGCCGGTAGTATATATGGCCCATGAAGCTCACAGTTCAAGTCCCACCTCCCACCACTTCGTACCTTGGCGAAAGTACTCGCAGATTGTTACTATAAGGTTCAAATACTAGTACCCACCTTTAAACTGAAGGAAGATTATACACAAAACAGTACATTGAATGTACTCCTTCTTTTTGTAGCACATTTACATACAGAGAAAGATGAATCTGCCAATTAAGGGGATACTTTCAGTAAATATATAGGGACTTTACAGAAACTGTCAAACATTGAAAAAATATACGAAATACTCTTTATATACTAATAGCAAATGTTGCAAATTTATTTTTCGTTGAGAAAGCATGAAATTGTAATACATCTTAGAGAACTAGCTCAGACATCCCTTTTATTAACACCTAGTAGATCACTTTTTAATTGAAAATGATGCAACCATTTTTGAGCATACATTTATATAAACTTAGAATATGTTTCTGACTAATCAATTTTTCAGCAGATTCAGTGCTTCCAGTTCTAAGAAGCATTTGAGTTGCTGGGAATGCCTAATAAACAACTTTGAATTCATCGCACGTTTGTACAAACATTCATTACGCATGCACTGATATTTATAAGCATTACAGAAATACTGCAGTTTTAACTTTTGTCAATTTCACACAGGAGTTCAAAAAATACTGAACTCTTAATAAAATTTAAACTATTTCTATAGTTATTATTTAACGTTTGACAAATAGACTTTTATCCACTCTTAATACAATTATCTTCAAATTTATTATAAAGTATAAAGATCAATTTCACAAGCTGAACAAATTAATGAATTTGAAAAGTTTTTTCCCGCAGTAAAAATCATTTCACATCCATTTCAAGCATTAAAATCCTCTCGCATATGCACATTATATGAACTCTGCATACAGAGCCTATATAAAATCACATTAATCACAACCCTCTTCGGCATCGTCAAATATCTGCACAAGGTTCAAAAAAATTGATGACAATAAATCATTGAAAACAGGAATAACAGCCCTTAAAGTTACACATCTGCTATGGCAATCTTTTTCCAATGTCATCTAAATATTCCGCAAAGTTGTTCATAATTTATACATTATGATTCAAGTAAAAATGAATATCCTTTTTCGTATGAGAAAGGATCATCTTTTCAATCCGGCACTGCTCTTTGGTGATTGTTCTTTGGCCCCTGTGCTCTATATGGATTCGACAGGAATTGTGCACATTCTCCTCAACAGCAGTATTGGAAAATTTGGTAGAAAAACGACCATCACCAACACCAAAGGTGACAGTAAAAGAAAGAGGCTGGTGTATAGTAATAGCCACCATATTGGCGAAAAACCCAAAACTGGTTCTAGGATAGTCATATTCAATAAAGCGGAGGTCAGGATTCATCCGATGGCTCCGTGGACAAGATGCACAAGTTCTTCGAGGCTAAAGTGTCTACTAATGGCATATGATGAACTTCTCATCTTTCCCGATCAGCGATCGACGCAATCGAAACGAGCCTGGAACAATTGGAATATAATTGATTAATTTTTACTGCAATACTTCATATTTTCATAAGTTCATTTCATTTCCTCCTTTCTATAATATCTTCTAAATATATCTCCAGGTGTCGTGATAAATTATATATTTATATTTTCGTTGATTCATTCTTTCTCAACATTTCTCTTGACCCCAATCTACCTTATTTTTCATTCTACTTTATTTGAACTTCATTTATACTTCTCGTCTCATCTCATCCCGTCCCACTTTTGCTTTATTCAAATTGACACTATGTGCATGTGATTCACATTTTACATTTCATTCCACATAAATCTCATGTTACATTACCCGTCATTCGACTTGACCCGAACTGCATTTTGCGCCCACGGAGAGAAACAGTTATTGTCCCCCATAACAGGAATACAGATCAGATCGTGGTGTCAGTATAACAATACAGATTCCTACAGCAGAGTGGACCTTTTTTATGATGTAACGGAATAACGAAACTGTTACAAGTATCCTACATATACATTTATTTATTTACTCTTCAAATAATGCTCTATAAAGAACTCTGCTCTAATTAGATTGATAATATGTTAACTGTACGAGAAGAGGAAATTCATAGATAAATCACGTAACAGCTTTTAAAGGTGGAAAGGGAGAGGAAAAATGGATTTTGAAGATTTCCATGAACTTCAGAGGATTTAAACCTCTTAAGATAATTTAAACGGTATAAAAATTATTGCTGAAGGAATTTTTTAATTTATTACAGATTTCAAAATTTTTTACGAGATTGAAAAGTATTTTCAGGAATTTCACAAATTTTTTATGGATATACGAGTAATACCAAAATTGTAGAGATTTTATATTTATTTATATTGCCTAGTGTAATCAAAAGATTTTGCTACGACTTATTACATAGCAAGGGAAGGGGCAAAAAATAGGGGAAAAGAGTGTTACGTAATTGATGGCTGTGGTCCCTAATAGAGATTCAATACTAAAGAATGATTTATTAAGTTTCATTGTTACTCTCTTGCTGATCCATAGGAAATTAAATTCCTGTGGTTTTTAAATATCTGCTAATTTCCTCCTTTTTTGCGGTGTTCAATTTAAGAAGACAGGGCTTTCATAAATCATAATATGCAGATAACAAGTGACTCTATATTCGAATCAGTGAAAAATCAGTAAAGTTCAGTGATTCCTGAGAGTTTTAACTATAATTAATCACTAATCATTCTTATAATACCCTTATTTTTATAGTAAACGCTCTTAACTTTTTCTCTTTTATTAAAACTATCAAGTCAATCTTTCAAGATGACACAATATTGTCCATCCATTGAAACTTCTTTCCTTTTGATAACAAAGAATCAATGGCTAATTGATTCTAAACTAATTCTTCTCCGTATGAGACATACATAGACGACTTCATTCCTTCAAACTCAGAGCAAAGTCTGAAAAAGTAACACACTTCTTCCCCAAGTCAGTGACTTTCTAACTTGATTCAGAATTTTATTGACGAAACCATTAAATCAAACGCAATCACTATACTTTACTAAAAATTACTTGGTTCAGCTCTGACCGTATTATTATTAAAGTGATGAAATGCACAATTACAATTGTCAAATTGACCATTGACCAATAAATATAAACAGTATGATTCGAACTAGACTCGTCTGCTGGGTGCGCACACATCTTTCCATTTGTGCTGATTGCACGGTGGAAAGTGAAATTTCCTCCATTACATAATGCCGACAACATAATGGAATTATTCAACGCGTTATTGGGACAGTTGTACACCTCTAATCTTTATTGACGTAATATCGTTCAATCATTAATGCAACGTTCAAATTCAAAATCATTTTGAAAAAATGTACATGTGACTTTTTTATTATACATTAATTTAGGAAAGATAAACTGAATAATATAAAATATCCATTCACTATTATTTATTGAAATTTTAAGTCTCCTTGCCTCATTTTGAATATTTTAATACAACAAACTCTTAAAACTATATATTTTGCATATATATAGTTTTCTACATGGAATTTTTTAAAAGAGTTAGTTAGAATAGTGAATTATTAAACCATAAACTTGTAACACCTTAAACTTTTATATGACCCTGTGATCAGAACTCTTACTCTTAATATTAGGTGTCTGACCTTGTATCTGAAAGTTTCATCAAGCAAACAAGTTGTGGTTGGCGTACTTTTCATGATAATGACCTACATTAACACTAAGAGGAGAATTTTAAAGAACATTAATTGTAATATTTATAAAATCAGCCAATATTTCTTTGTATTATGTAGTAATGAGAAATTAAATTGAAATATGAATTGAACAATATAGTAGTCATCACAGTACCTTTTGTCATTACGAAATAGGTGAATTTTTTATAAAAATAAATTATAAATAGTTTCTCGATTTTCATAAAATTTCAAGACGTTTTTGATGATTTTAAAGAACTTCACGGGATTTCAAGAGATTTAAGATTTAAGGATTTTCAAACAGAGGATTTCAAAGATTTTTTCTTATCTTCATCTTTCGAAAAAAAGAATATTTAAATTCAAGTGGAATTTTTATATACTTATTAAACACTTTGAGAATAAAAGTATAAAACAATTGAAGATTACCTATAAAATACAGTATAATCAACAAGTACATGTCATCACGTATTCACGAGTCCTGATAATAAATATCTTCAGAATTTATGTAATTTCTTACAGGAGTAAATCATAGTCACTTCTGAGCATCGCAATTTAACAAGATTGAGTGGTGAAGTTTTTTTCAAATAAAATAGTATCGTTACAATGCATGACTTGCATTTATATACATACATATATTGTTTTTCTTAAAAAAGAAACACACAAATCTTTTTTATCAATTAATCATCACAAGTAAAGTTTTAATTAAATGTTTTCCTAACTGATTCCTTGTTGACATGCCTGGTGCATTTTTACAGAATAAATACAAAAATGCATCGGCGTTTTACTATCACTATCTCATAAACATATCTTTCAATCTTAAATTCCATGCGAATCTGCCATAATATAAAAACATAGCAACTTCCAAATATTCTAAAAATGTGCACATACATTTACAACTATTTCACAACACTTCTCAGTATGGCACTTTTTATGCACTTGTTTCGTATACAAATGCATATTGCATAAAGCCAACTTTTTCGGGCACTATGGTACTTTTTCACTGAATAAAAGAATGCAACTGAACATAAGTGAACTAATAAAATTATTTGTTATACCTAGCAAACATCGAGTAGATTTATCTGATGACAGTACTGCTGCGCGGTGCGTGCTTGCGACTTTGCGAGACTGACTTTAAAAGTTCGAGCGGGTGTTACATGCGCTTTCCCTTTCTTTTAGGTTTAAAACCGACTGGATTGCCGCACGAGGCTTGGTCTCAGGTATAAGTTAAGTCATTTCGTACATTCTGTTAGGCCTGACCGAGCTCACGAGCACGTCATCTACACGCACAGACTTTAATCAAATGTATGTGTGCGGACTTGATGGCATTGACGGGTTTTATTGTTAGTGAGTTACTCCCATGAACAAAGAGTCCAGTAGTCCAATCCAAGTATTTGCCAAGCCACCAAAAGAATGCCAGCATCGATGTGAAGGACACAGAGTTAGGAAAATTCATTCAAGGAGAGAATGATATTTATGATATGAATAATTTAATGATAATGATATTTATAAATTTATTAATATTTTAAAATACACTCTTTTCTTAGAAAAAATAATTTTTTGACTTTTCATATTTCAAACTATTTACAAGTATACAAAATTTGTCTTTAAAATATTCATAAAAAATAGATAGACATCTTTAAATGGGTACTTTGAATTTACAGCTTTTCAGTCATTTCAGGTACAGCTTTAAACAAATCGGCAACCAGTCCATAGTCAGCGACTTGATGAATAGGTGCATCTGGGTCTTTGTTTATCGCAACTATGGTTTTCGAGTCCTTCATTCCTGCCAAGTGTTGAATGGCGCCAGAAATGCCAACAGCAATGTATAAGTCCTAAGTAAAGAACTGTTTTTAATACAGTTATGAAACGATGAAATACCTAACATAATCATATCCTCCTAAAATATTATACTTAAAAAAATATTTCGAATTCTTTAAAATATTTCGAAATAATATTAAAATCTTTTTGAATTCATTTTATATCCTGAACATTATACACTTATTTTGAAACTTCCAGTTTATAGAAGTAGTTTTTATGGCAGAATTATTTTTGAAAGTAAAATGAAATTATTGCTGGAGATTAAGATATTTTAACATAAGATTTTTAAACATTATTAAAATTATTATAATTATTATTAGTATTATCTAGTAATACAAGAATAGGTGCAAAAAGACTTACGGGAGCAACGATTTTGCCGGTTTGCCCCACCTGCAGGTCATTCGGCACGTAACCAGCATCCACTGCAGCTCGAGAAGCTCCCACAGCAGCATTTAATTTGTCTGCTAGCGTGTACAAGAGTTTAAAATTTTCTCCAGACTTCAGTCCACGACCTCCAGAAACAACAACTTTCGCAGAAGCTAAATCTGGCCTGTCAGACTTGGTCAGTTCTTGCTTAACAAATTCAACCAGACTTGACTTATAATCTCCTGCTGGTAGAGTCTCGATTTTTGCACTGCCGCCTTCCAGAGCCACTGCTTTAAATGCTGTGCTTCTAACGGACAAAATTTTGACGTTATCTTTAACTTTAGTTGTCTGGATTGCATTACCAGCATAGATTGAACGCACAAAAGTATCTGGTGCTTTGATATCAATAACATCGCTGGCTGGGGAAACATCAAGTTTGGCAGCAATCTATAAAGTGAAAAATATTAATTGTAATATTTGTTTAGTAAGATGAGGAAATAATCGAAGTTCGAGGTCAGGACTTGGGTTCAAAGCCCTTAAAAATGACTTGTGTGATGTTAAAATTTTAATATAAAAAAATTAACACGTACTCTTGGCAGTAAAGCTTTTCCAAAGGCGCTAGCTCCTGCCAGAATATGGCTAAATTTCTGTGCCTTGTGAGTCGCAAGAATGAGAGGAGTTATCAACTCAGGAGTAAATCCAGTAAATGCTTCACTCTCTGCAACTATAACTTTAGCAACTCCTGGTGCTTTGCTTATTGCTTCCGAAGCTGGACCACATTTTACACCAGCTACCAAAACAGTCACGTCGCCACCAATTTTTGTCGCAGCTGCTAAAGCATTCTGAGTAATAGGAGATAAGGTTCCATTATTGTGCTCTGCAATTACCAGCGTTGACTCAAAGCGCTGTAAAACGGAGGTAAACTGAAACCATACAAGAAAAATTTTTATTTTAAATATTTTGTCTCCAAACTTTCAAAAACTTGAGTAAACCATAAAATCATATATGGAAATCAAATATAGTTTTAATAATGTGAAGTATTTTCGATTACTCAGACATAAATTATATAATTTCATTATGGGGAAATAACAATTTATAGATTCCTATAGCAACAAATGGACAATTAAAAATTCACAATACTCACATTAGCTTTGGGTTTTAGCACTTTGGAGCACGTGGAAAACATTCTGTCGTCGGAATTGTGCCTTTACAAATACTTTTTATTAAAGAATTTATTGATATGTGCAGCAGACAATTTTCTTCAAGATTGTTCACGTTGTATACAAAATTATAGTCCAAAGTGGTCCAAAGGGTCCAAAGTTCCCCGCTACACATATATATAAATGGTAATAACGTCTGTCGCGGTCGACGCTGGTCGCGAATCGATGTGTAAAGTAAATATTGCCGCCGGAGTAGTCAGTCATTTCGTGCCGTTTTAGAGAACTCTTTAATAGTTTCGAAGTCACAAGTTACATTATTATTTTAAAGCAGAATTTAGCATGCAAAAATTCTTTCAAACCTCATTGTAAAAAAATGTATTTGAACTGTTTCATTTGAAAGCGCGCCAAAAACCGCATTTAAAAACAATCGATAATAACAATCGATAATCGCAACTTGGCAATAATCGATAATCGCAACTTGTCCAACATGGCGGCGCACATAACAAAAACCCAACGCAAAACACTGCTAATGCTGCGAATTGTTTTAAGATTTTGTTTTGATTGATTTCGACATTGTTTAAAATCTGTTGTCATAAACATGACATCCATCAGTAGTCAATCGGAGTTGTTGAATTCTTTTGAATCAGAGATTCAAAAGATGCTGAAACTTATACAGAATGACGTATTAAAAATGTAAGATTTATCTTATTACTTTTCAAACTTTTGACGCATGTAATGTCAGATATTTTTAAATTAAAATTTTGAATATTATAGTAATTGTTTTCAAATATTTATTTGTAGAAGAGGAGAATTATCTAGAATAAATGAAATTATAAAAGATGACGGTCCCTTAAGTTCGGCTATTAAAAATTCTACCGAAGAATTGCTCAACATTGCTGCAAAGAACGGCATTGATGTGGAAAATTTGATGGATACAGAATTTGATCTTAGTACAGCAGATCAATCAATTAGAAATCGCATTACCAGTTTGGAATTAACGGAGCGAATTAAAGACTTTTCTAAAAAGTAAGATTTTTTAAACTACATACTATTAACTCATAATTGTAATTTTCTAAGAAAATTTATTTTCCACCTGTTTTATCAATATAGAAAAAAATATAAGAATAAAATGTACGCTTAATCATTAAGTATCAATTACAAAAAAATCTGCAGCAATCAACGACCAGCAACTGTCTAAAGTTTAGATTCTGTTAACCATTTGAATTTTTGTTCCTTTCTATCAGCCTGCGGGTTAATCATAATGTTTATCAAGGTCGGTTCATCTTTTATCTATAAAAGAAACATTCTTCATCAAGAAAATCTTTTTATATAAAGAAATGTAAATATTATCATTTATTTGAAAATAAATATTCACCAGAAGTGCACTTTTTAAGGCTTGCTGAATTTGCTCAACAGTCGTGCAATAATAGCCCTTCTTTCCAAAAATTTCCATAATCTTTTCGTAATGTACCTCGCAAGTCAAGGAGTATGGGGGTATTCTATAAGTATAGAAATAAACATAAAATATTATTTTCTGCTATGACTTGTGTTTCAGGAGTTAAATTCGATAACTATGTCATATGAAATTACGTACACTTTAGTTGGGTCTCCGCTTGCTTGAATTTGTCGAAACGTCTCCAGATCAAGTCCTCCGTAAATACCATTGTTATTGACAACAATAATGATAATTGGAAGTTTATATCTGAAAAAACGAACAAACAAGTTGATAAGCAAAATTAAAGTATGTAGTTAATTTGCTTTTGAGTTTTATAGTTTTCACTTATGTACCTATACATGGTTTCTACTTCCATTCCAGAGAAACCAAAAGCACTGTCACCTTCGACGCAAATAACTCTTTTAGATGGCTCGGTATCTTTACAATAAAGAGCAGCAGCTATCGCAAATCCAAGACCAACACCCATAGTGCCAAAAGTACCAGCATCTAATCGGTGCCGTGGTAAATTATTCAGCAACATTGTTCGCCCAATGTCCATGGTATTCGCTCCTTCAGAGCAGATTATGCTATCTACAAATGGACAACAAAAATTTATATGCAGTCTTCAACGTTTCAATATTTGGCTTTCTTAATTACTTTTTTATTCACCTTTTGGTATGTTATTCTGAATTTGCTTGAACACTGTGTAATAGTTCAACGGTACTGATGTATCGGAAACCATTCTCTAAAATATTTCAAAATTTTACGATATGAAATTTACAGTAAAAAATAGCTCTGACATAGCTAGTTCAGCTATACAAGAAAGCTATACTAGAAAGATATACTATACATACTTCAATCATTTCCTTGTTTTTCTGACCCTTCGAAATAAGTTCCCTCCACCAGGGATTGCTTTGGCTCATAAAAAAATTTTTATTTTTAAGAAAGATGGACAGTGCTTCCACTGCTGGTCCAACATCTGATTGAATAGCTACACTTGCTGGAACTGAATTGTGCAATTCCTCTGCACAAATATCTATCTGAAAGTATCAGATAAAAGTTAGTTTGCAAATATACATATTGATTCTTTGGTGTAAGGTCCAATATTCTTGTTTAATTTTTCTCACACCTGAATAATTTTGACGTCACTTTGAAACCTTGGCGCACGACCGAAATGCAGCATCCAATTTAATCTAGCCCCTAACAGTAAAATTACATCGCTTTGTTGTAAAACGGCTGTTCTTGCACTTGCCACGCAATGTTCGTCTTCATCTGGAACAACCCCTTTACCCATTGGTGTGGGAAGAAATGGAAATCCAGATGAACGAATTAAGTCTCTTATCTCCTTCTCAGCACGTCCATAAGCAGCACCTAAAATAAAAATTGTTTGTTCACATCCGTGTAAGAAACTAGTTAATTTTTTCAACAATATATTTACCTTTTCCGATAATTACTAAAGGCTTTTTGGCACGAATTAATAAAGTTGCAGCTTCCTGTATTAAATTCATTTGGGGATAGAAAGAAGGAGGCGTTGGACACGGAGCTACTTTGACAATTTGACGTTCATTTACTTTTTGTTGAAGTAATGTAGCTGGCAGATCCAGATATACAGCTCCTTTAATACCAAATTTAAAATCTAACATATTTTAATACAAAATTAAATTTAACATAAATAAATATATTGTATGACTTGTTTTCCTGTCAAAATCCAATAACAATAATGTTATTAATGAAGCTATTATTTTAATACGTAACAGGCAATTTTAAAGATTTTAATACGTTCTGAGAAGTAAAATCATAGCCCACATTTTCCTGTATTCTATTATCTAACGACCTACGCAACATTATTAGTTAAGTTACTCAAATTTTTTATCTTGTTTTTCTTATTCGAAAATACGTTTTACCAGCACATTTTAATAAGTATTAGAAATTAGAATCAAGACGAACCTGGTCTTCCATAGGTTGACAATCTTACTGCTTTTTCAACGTGTAAGGGTATTAAGGCTGCGGATGGAGGCCTAGCTGCATATTTGCAGTAAGGGCGACTAGCTTCCACCTGGGGCCATTCTTGGAATCCACCAATTCCCTCGTGATCTGCAGGGCAAGATCCGCCCAGAACAAGCACTGGCCTGTAAAACAACAAATAGTTATTAAGGGTGTTGGAGCCAAGTTATAATCTAAAAATTCGATTTCTTCATTTTCCTCAACAATTATTAAATTTGGAATGTTTTTCCTCTGTAGAATTAATCAATTTTTAACTAGAATTATGTGTACAGAGCGAGAAAATGTCGAATTTAAATATTTTTTAAGTAAAATGAAAATATTCAATTTTAAAGTTAGATTTTGGTTTTATTTTTATTTTTTTTTATTTTTTATTTTTTTTATTTTTTTATGTTCTTGTCTACGCAATATATTGAAGGTTCTCCTATGTTTACGTAACAAAGATTTGAAAATATGCACAATTCCGCATATTTTACAAATAATAGTTTACGATTTGTACACAGATTATGTAATGTCCACGTAGATACTCGCATTTTACGGAAGATCATGAAATGGTTCTGCTGAATAAAAAAGGACTGTTCAAAGCTAGTATCTATAATTATACTAATTGGGTAATTATTCAAAGCAGAAAGTCTTCTCTACTTCGGAAATCATACTGATCTGCTTGAAAAATCGTTAGGTGCTGTTAATATTATTGATAAAAAGTTTTCAGAATCCTCGATAATTAATTAAACACGCCATCTTCGATACAATTTGGATATAGGTTACCTGGTTTAGTCAGATCAATAGAGATTTTATTATCATTAAGGGCGTTGGACCCACATGTTAAACTCAAAATTCCATTCTCTATTTTACTCAACGAAAATTATAGATAAATATTTTTTCGCTATGTAGCGCTAATCTTTTTAAAAATATAAGACTGCATACAGAGCGAAAAAATAATTAATTTCAATACTTTTTGCGTAAAATGAAGAATACAAAATCTAATTTCAAAATTGAATATTTTTATTTTACTTAAAAAATATTTGAATTAGATATTTTCTCGCTCTGTACGCATAATTCTAGTTAAAAATTGATTAATTCTACAGAGGGAAAAAATTCCAAATTTAATATTTGTTGAGTAAAATGAAAAAAATCGAAGTTCTAGATTTTATATTTTATATTAGAGATATTTATAATTCATTTTCGGATATTTCTCTAAAGACCTAGGGCTTTATAGGCCATTATAGAGAAAAGGTAACTCTTGTATCGAAGATCTTTCTATGGGCCAAATTTTCTAAACGGCCTACAACAAATACGTACCAACAGTTTACTTGAGCATTGGCCATTCCTCCAATTACGTGCAGCAAACCGGGTCCAGATACGCATAAAACCACTGCTGGTTTTCCTGTTTAAACAATTTTTTGACAATATGTTCTTTATATTTTCAGGGATGCGTTCTTTTGAATTTTAAGATTAAAAATCGAATACTTACTCGTTAAATAACCGTAAGCTTGAGCAGCATAGCAAGCTGCTTGTTCATTTCTAAAACCAAGATACTCTAAACCGGCTGCTTGAATACTCAATGCTAGCTCAATTACTGGATGACCCATTATACCAAACACATATTTGAGTCCCTGAAACAAAATATATAATAAATTTCATAATAATACATAGTAATATATTTTGTGGAGCATTTTTTCATACCAAGCACGCAAAAATACTTTTTAAGGGCGTTGGACCCAGGTGTTAAGCTCAAAATTTCATTCTCCATTTTACTCAACGAAAAGTATGGATAAATATTTTTTCGCTCTGTAGAGCTAATCTTTTTAAAAATATAAGACTGCATACAGAGCGAAAAAATATTTAGTTTAGATACTTTTTGCATAAAACGAAGAATTCAAAATCTAGCTTCAAAATTGAATATTTTAATTTTATTTAAAAAATATTTGAATTACATATTTTCTCGCTCTGTACGCATAATTTTAGTTAAAAATTGATTAATTCTACAGAGGGAAAAAATTCCAAATTTAATATTTGTTGAGTAAAATGAAGAAATCGAATTTTTAGATATAGAACTTGGCTCCAACACCCTTAATTCTGAAAAATACGTTTCTAAACTGAAAACGTAATTCGTTTGCGTGTCCAAAGCAGTAAAACTAGACACAGGTTGTATTTAATTCTACAATTGCATTTTTTTGCACTTGAACGTTATCTTTTCGTTATATAATTTATTACATGTAAATGTTTCTTCCTGAATTCAAAGGATTCAAAGATAACACGTTTGGATTTTAGAATCCTGTTAAACTTGTTTGAAATTCAAAATTCAATCTTTTCATATATTTATTCAATCAATATTAAAATTAGACGTATTTCGCTCCTAGCCATATATATAGCAATATATTCAGCTGTCAACTGTGGTTTACGATTATGTAAGGGAAAATTATCTTTTAATATATATATATATATCTAATTTCTTTTCATATATATCACATTTATCTATTTTTTCTATTTCTATTTAATTATTTTACTACTTATATAAAATTTATTAAGAGAATTAACAGCAAAAGTAATATACTTTTATGGACACGAATAATAAGCACATAACCTACAAAAGATAAAGATATAAATTATATATGTTATACGTTTATATGCAGTTAAAATATTACCTGTCGCTTCAAAGCTTCAGCCATAATTTGATTCCCATCTTGTTCTCCCATTTTTATAATATTGTTTATCTCTTCTTCTCTATAAAATTAAACATTTAATAAACGCACGACAATAAAACACTAAATATTTCAATTGACTTCACTTCAATAAAAACAAGCGGCGGAAATGACAGTAGAGGTGTCAGCAAATATATTCCTTCTGGAAAAAAATTTGTCACTTGAACTTTGTATTCTTATTCGACGCTACAGAGATTAGAAAATTCACTTAAAACGCATAAATCTTTTTAATCTTATCGCTTGCTGACAATATGTTTCATTTGTTAAATATATTTTGAATCAATGATAAAAGTTTATTGAAAGAAGTAATATTGAGAAAATAATACCTATATACACTCAAAAAGAGAGAAACTCCTTATATATGTATACATACTTCAATCCGCAAGAACTTACACTGTACATTTTATAGATTGAATAAATGAAGTATATAAAGTGAATTGCTGCCCGAAAAAGTTTTTCACCTGTTTCTTATTTTCAGAATTTGTTTATTCAAATAAATTAGGTGCCTATTACAACATCAGGTCTGAAGAGCACTAAATTAATCAGTCAAAATAGGTTGCACGTTATTTTGCATATTTTTTTAACCGA
>CAJFCP010025949.1:265261-295146 GCA_904066005.1 Synergus itoensis | reverse complement strand
TAAGGGTTTCTAAATAGAGTAAGGGGTTGTGCATAAATTACGTTGAGCTTTTTGGGGGGAGGGGGGGTTCAGTCAAAACCTACGGATAGTGTTACGGATAGTACATTGTTAGCCTGCGCTTGTCAACGCGGGGGGGAGGGGGGGCTAAATATCCGGAAAAATCCTCAACGTAATTTATGCACAACCCCTAATTGGTTATTCCAAATTTTTAAAGACTTATATACTTTTGACATAAAGTATGTAATTAAAAAGGTATTCATGCCACACTTAAGGGCGTTGGACCCAAGTGTTAAACTCAAAATTCCATTCTCTATTTTACTCAACGAAAATTATAGATAAATATTTTTTCGCTCTGTAGCGCTAATCTTTTTAAAAATATAAGATTGCATAAAGAACGAAAAAATATTTAATTTCGATACTTTTTGCATAAAACGAAGAATTCAAAATCTAGCTTCAAAATTGAATATTTTAATTTTATTTAAAAAATATTTGAATTACATATTTTCTTGCTCTGTACGCATAATTTTAGTTAAAAATTGATTAATTCTACAGAGGGAAAAAATTCCAAATTTAATATTTGTTGAGTAAAATGAAGAAATAGAATTTTTAGATTAAAACTTGGCTCCAACACCCTTAATAAATTATTAAATTTTTTTTTTTTTCAATTGCAGTAGTAGCTGAATGTATTATGATAATAAATAGTTGTAAGAACTAAAATATATACTTATGATATACAATTGATAGATTAATAAATCCATAACATTAATAAATGAGATCAAGAGAAAAATAGAAATATTGAGATTGCGATAAAAATCAAGTGAAACAAATGCACAATGTCATTTGTTGATGACCCTGTGTTTTTGATGACCATGTGATATAATTTTGTGTCTGGAATATTTGTTACTGTACCCGCATGAGTAAAAAACCTAGAGGAAAAATATATAGATAGGCAGTAAATTATTATCCCTAATTAATCAAGAGTTTTCTAGATAATGTCAAATAGACCAATAGGGATAAAAACTTCCCCCTAAACTGTCCCCTCCAACTTCTACTCACTGGAGCCAGAAATTGAAGTAACCGGCTTTTTTCTTGAGTGGTATCAAACAGTAGTCCTCCAAGTTCGAACCGTCATCAACAGATATTAGTTCGCTCTAAGATTATCGCAGTATAAGTGGAATATTTAAAAAAAAAAGTTTCAAAGTTGTACACAAAGTTAAAATTTATATTACTGTAAATTAATGTAGAGTAATTCTTTGGAATTTTTTTATGGTTTAAGTGTAAAATGTACAATAATTTGTATATAAAGCTTGTTCCAAGTGAGTGTTTTTTTGAAAGTGTACTCTTTAAGGGTGTTGGAACAAAGTTCTAATCTAAAAATTCGATTTCTTCATTTTACTCAACAAATATTAAATTTTTAATTTTTTCCTTCTTTAGAATTAATCAATTTTTAACTAGAATTATGCGTACAGAGCAAGAAAATATTTAATTCAAATATTTTTTAAGTAAAATGAAAATATTCAATTTTGAAGTTAGATTTTGAATTCTTCGTTTTATGCAAAAAGTATCTAAACTAAATATTTTTTCGCTCTGTATGCAGTCTTATATTTGAGAAAAGATTAGCGCTACAGAGCGAAAAAATATTTATCTATAATTTTCGTTGAGTAAAATGAAGAATGGAATTTGGAGCTTAACACATGGGTTCAACGCCCTTAAATATAAATAAGAATCAATTGATTATTTATACGGTTTCAACCATTATTTATTAATTGCAGCAGGTTGTCTGCAAAAATCAAACATATGACTTTGCTTCCTCATAGAGGAAGCTTTGTAGTGGTGATAAAATTTAGTTTCCAAAAAAAAAGGTTTTTAAAACATACTTCCAGGGGAATATAAATATTATGTCCTGAAAAATTGTCCGGATACGTGTGTGTGTAAGTGTGTGTATGTCACGCTCTTAACGATCCTGCAGTATCTGGAGGATGCGTGCAGATAAATTGATAAAATTTTGCATAGTTATTCCACTATGTTTATGAGGAAGCAAAGTGCTCATTCATTGAGTGATCACAAAAGTTGATAAAATTTCACAGCTAGTTTTTAGTTTTGGAATTTCTCAAATCTAAGGAAATTATAGTTTGTTCTTAAGGGCGTTGGACCCAAGTGTTAAGCTCAAACTTCCATTCTCCATTTCACTCAACAAAAATTATAGATAAATATTTTTTCGCTCTGTAGCACTAATCTTTTTTCACATATAATATTGCATACAGAGCGAAAAAATATTTAATTTCGATACTTTTTGCATAAAACGAAGAATTCAAAATCTGACTTCAAAATTCAATATTTTCATTTTACTTAAAAAATATCTGAATTAAATATTTTCTCGCTCTGTACGCATAATTCTAGTTACAAATTGATTAATTATACAGAGGGAAAAAATTCCAATTTTAAAATTTGTTAAGTAAAATGAAGAAATCGAGTTTTTAGATTGGAACTTGGCTCCAATACCCTTAAAATTAAAATTAAAATGTTAAAACCTCCCATTATTGGGTCGATATAGGCCGTCAGCGTTAGTGAAACTCTTAAAAACTCTCATCACTCTTATTGGCATGCCTTGACTACCAATATTTACAATAGGCCTTTCGCTTAGAAATATTTTTGTATGTTTTACATTTACTCATTACAATTACAGGTGTATACTTTCACCTATAACGCACTGTGAAAACTTGCAATAAACCAATTACATATCCATAATATCATATTTAAAATAATTGCATTCAGAATCAAAAGTGATTAACTTCTGTTTCTTATCTGAGATAAGATATTTCGATGAATGTAAAATTAAAAAGATAAATGATGAGACCGTAGAAGATGAATATCTGATATCTTGCAAAATCAGTGTTGTAATGAATGTTGAATTTAAATAAATTATAGTCATCATCAATCTCATTAACTGATATTAAATTAAAATAAAGTATCAAGTCATGTGAAGATCACGTGAATGTAAATCATATATTATAGAAAATTTATATACTTTTCAGAAAAAAAAAAAAAGATTTTTAACTAGCATTCTTTTTTTTGAATGAAATTTAAGATCCTATATTATATTTCTGCAAGCGATACAGTTTTCTACAAGTCTTGATAATGCGTCTTCATATCTGTAAAAAAGTGACACAAAATACACTGCCCATCTAGAACAGATAATCTACGGTTATACTAATATTTTTCTATTTTTTGTAAATATTTTTAAAAATAAAATGCATTTTTCATTTCAGAATGGATTGCAACCAGGACGATTATTTGCATTATGCTATTTACTGCTTGTTATGTAAGTTACGTGTGTCGATTGCAGATGTCTATTTTAGCGATTTCTATGGTCAACACTACAGAAATAGATGATGGTAAAGATCTACAAAGAGAGTTTGGTTTTTTTTCTGGCAAACCATTTTATTGGTCGGCCCATATACGAGGTATTCACCCATAAATTATCTTCCAATTATTAATAAACTTTAAATTGATTAATTGACTGAGATTAATTTAAAATTATTACTTAGGGCAATTAATAGCTGCATACAGTTACGGGAATGTCCCAGGAAATTTACTTGGAGGCATTTTGACTTTAAAGTACGGTCCTCGAAGAGCGATTCTTTGGTCATCCCTTGCATCAGCAATTATATGTTTGATTTCACCAATTTTGGCTCAAGTGCATTATGGTGTTTTGATTTTGTCGAGAATAATTGTTGGACTTGCTGGAGGAGTTACATTTCCAGCGTGTCACACTATGGTGGCTAGGTGGGCACCGCCAAATGAAAAAAGTAGATTTGTTTGGTCTCTGCAGGGTGGTTCGTTGGGTACTATTATTGCCATGCCAATGGTCTCTTCAATTAGCGAATACTTAAATTGGGAGACTGGATGGTACCTGCCGTCCTTACTTATGTTCATATGGATTGTTTTCTGGGCACTTTTAGCATATGACTCCCCTGAAGAACATCCTGGAATTACAAAGAAAGAAAAAGAATATATTTTAACGTAAGAGAATACAGATGTGTTCTTAGGAGTGTTGGAGCCAATTTCTAATCCAAAATTCGATTTCTTCATTTTACTCAACAAATATTAAATTTTAAATTTTTTCCCTCTGTTGGATTAATCAATGTTTAACTAGAATTATGCGTACAGAGCGAGAAAATATCTAATTCAAATATTTTTTAAGTAAAATGAAAATATTGATATTTGAAGTCAGATTTTTAATTCCTCTTTTTATGCAAAAAGTATCGAAATTAAATATTTTTTCGCTCTGTATGCAGTCTTATATTTGAAAAAAGATTAGCGCTACAGAGCGAAAAAATATTTATATACAATTGTCGTTGAGTAAAATGGAGAATGGAATTTTGAGCTTAACACTTGGGTCCAACGCCCTTAAAGTGTGAAAACGTTATATAATATTAAAAATTATAATGTTTTATTAGAGCACAGGAGAGCACAGGACAAAATCGACAGCTTTCCCTGAAAGAAACTCCAGTGTTAGCAATAGTGACGTCCGTTCCATTTCTCTGCCTTGTAATTTGCCACTTTGGGAATTTGTTTCTTTTATACTTCTATCAAAATTCAATCATGCTCTATCTAACTCAAGCTTTGGGTTTTACTCTTACAACTGGCGGACTTATGTCTGCAATGCCTCCACTAGGACGAATGCTGTTTGGCTTTTTCTTCAGTTGGGCAGGAGACACGCTTAAGAAAAAGAAACTGATGTCCTTAACAGCACTTAGGAAGACTGCTAGTATTTTCTGTAAGAAAAAAACTCGATATTGAGGAGATATACCAAGGCGTGACTTGATAAGTTACCCGCATCTACTGAATACTCTTTCTTGAAATCTTTCATTATCTCTCGTTATCTCTTCAATTGCTTTTCAATTTTTTTTACAGTAGATAACAATTTCTCCCCTTGCTTTATCAGCATTAAATTTTGATTGTATGCGGTATTTTAATGGTAACTTTTGTCATGTCATACTTTGGAAGACATCCTTAAAAAGGTTTAAAAATAACTAGTTTATTAAGGGCGTTGGACCCAAGTGTTAAGCTCAAAATTCCATTCTCCATTTTACTCAACGAAAATTATAAATAAATATTTTTTCACTCTGTAGCACTAATCTTTTTTCAAATATAAGACTGCACACAGAACGAAAAAATATTTAATTTCGATACTTTTTGCATAAAACGAAGAATTCAAAATCCAACTTCAAAATTGAATATTTTCATTTTACTTAAAGAATATTTGAAATAGATATTTTCTCGCTATGTACGCATAAATTTAGTTATAAATTGATTAATTCTACAGAGGGAAAAAATTCCAAATTTAATATTTGTTGAGTAAAATGAAGAAATCGAATTTTTAGACTAGAACTTGGCTCCAACACCCTTAATTATTATTTTTTTTAATTTTAGCACACTTAGTGCCTGGAATTTTTTTGATACTTGTTGGTTACATGGTTAACAGCCAAAATGATGATCAGCTACTACTGGCAAACACATTTCTCACTTTGGCACTTAGTTTCAACGGAGCAGCAGTCATAGTAAACCTATCAAACAATCAAGATCTATCTCCAAACTATGCAGGATTTCTCTATGGTATTATGAATACAATTGGATCCACAGCAGGTATTATCGGTCCTACCATGGTAGAAGCTATTGCGGGATCACGTGGAGTAAGTATAGTTTGATTGTTCTAAATTTTAGCTGTATTAATTTAATGTAAATTACTAAAAAGAATAACACTGGATTATTTACAGAATACAGTTGAACAGTGGCAAACAGTTTTTTGCGTTGGGGCAGGCATATGTTTCCTAAGTATGCTTATTTTTATCCTCGGTGGAAGCGGAAATATACAAAAATGGAATGACAACAATCAATCAGAGAAAGAGCAGCAACATCAGATGAATACGAGTAAAAGGAGAGACGAAAACGGTGACGATATTAATGAAAAAGTTCAGGTTTTTTGAAACACAAAGAAATTTACTCTTTAAGAAATTTTTTTTATATAAATAAATAAGCAATGTTAGCAAAATTTTATAAGAAATAAGAAATGTTATTACAAATATTGATTTATGAATTATAGTTGACCCAACTTTTGTTAAGTGCTCTATTGAAAAAATATTTACAAGATTTTCAGTACTTACAAGGAAAGGTCGCATCCTGTGTTCAAACGACTTTATAGAGCTTAGCAAGATGAAAAGCCTTCGATCCACATCATTTCTTTAAAATTTCCAGCTAAAAATAAGCATAAACTTTTTCTCAGAGGAGAATTGGAGATTTTAAATATTTTAAATTTCCCGTTGCTATAACAAGTTAGATGTCTTTAACTTTAATGAGATTCAATTGAATTTTTTCATAATTAACGTTTATTTCTTCTCTTTAAGTCACTAGAAATTTCTCTAATTTGAAAATATCATAAAATTATTTTTATAATTACAATGCGCGGTACAGAAGAATACTTTTAGCACACTTCATTCCAACCAACGTAGCGTATTCTCGAACTTCATTTTCATCATTAGCCAACCACATTCGACGTTTATACATTCCAAATGGCATCGCTCGTTCTCGATATAAAACTAAAACCTACCAAAATATTGTAATAGTTAAATTAAATTTATCAATACCCGTAGAAACTATAAGCTTGAATTTTTTTTAAATTTTTTACCTCGTCTATTTTCACGATACAATCTTCATCAATTGCATCTATATCTTCGTTGAGTCTACTGTACTTGTTAGCATCTAATTTTGGTACACATTTTTTAATATCAGACCATGCGTATGTCTCTGGACAAAGAAGCTTGGACGGTGTCATTCTGGCCTTGTATCTCATTTTTGGACAAATGTGTATGTAAAATCCCATGTAATAGTATTTGAGATTCGGCGCCGTTTTATTCAGTTCTCTCGTTAAAAAAACTTCGCGTAGGGAGCTAAAAAATTTAGAAAATAAATTAATTAATGCTATACATTTTATTAAGAACATTTAATCACATTTAATTAGAAATATTAAACTAACCTGAATGTACCAAGAGAAAGATGAGAATACGCTGGATCATAGAAGAAATATACACTTGAAATACATGAAGGTAAAATGTCTATTACCCCAACGGCTATTAATTGTCCATTTAGCCAATACTGTTCATGAAAGGAGCCGTAACCTTGTGGGGGACCATCCTCTGGACACCATTGCTTTAAAATGTTATACTTGATGAGCATACTCGACAATATCAAATTTTACATTAAAAACATTTTTAAAAATATATAAATAAGAACAAAATGCAAAGTGTACCTGTAGAGGACTCTTGACGAGAAAGTTACAGAATGAATATTTATCACACTCTTCTGGTTCATCATCATGAATTGCCATTTGATATTTTTTGTAAAGATTTGCGCTTTCATCAAGTGTAGTTAGGAACTCATCTGACATGACTCGAACCAATTTTAACTAATAGATTTTTATATAAAATTATCAACATAAATAATGGAATATAAATATAATAAATAAATAAATAAAATGCCCCCTAAATAGTTTTAATACTGCATGTAAATATAAAGCGAACTTCGTCATTGTACTGTACAGGTCCACACTTTGCTTCAATCCTTTGTTTTTAAATTCTGATTCGAACATAAAACTATCAATATTATCATCACTTTATTTCAGAAATCTAATATATCTAATATATAAATTTACCTGTAAAGGTGATTTTACAAGGAATCTTGTGTACTGCTTCATTGTAACCTTTTGTTCGCCATGAATTTTTGTTTGGTATTTTTTAAATACTTCGAAGGATTCATTCGCAGAACTGATATAGTCAGGGCTCATTGGCGCAGTCCGAACTAGTTTCATCTTTGCGGTTATACATTTAAAAAAAAGTTTCTATTTAGAGTAGAGCAGCGATGGGAAAAAATAATTTTTGTTTAAAGACAGTACTTATTACAAAAAATTAAATAATATTCACCATAATCAAGAATTGAAGAAAGGAAGACCATTACAGAATATCTGAAGTTTGACATTGCATAGTTTTCTTTACACCGTTACTTGAATGACCGAACAACATACTTCAATATTTGAATAAAAATTATTATTTATCGTATACGTGCGTATTTTTAAGAATATAAAAATTATTATTACCTCAAGTTTGTTGGTTTCGCTATTAATTTCACTGAATAAATCTTCCAACGTCTTACAACCTTGTTGCGGCTTTCGGTCTTTGAATATAGCTTCGACTTCACTAATGGATTTTCCTTGAGATAGCAGTTTCTTCTGCTTTCGTTCCAGGCGCATTAGCTTTGCCTTTTTTGGTGGCATTTTGGCAGGATCAGTGTCTGTAACTTGTTTTTTAGATGGCATTGTATCTTTAGCAGTTACCAAATTTTCACTATTTGAGTTTGTCTCTGATTGAGTAGAAACACTTTCTTTAGATCTGCTTGCTATGTCATTTAAATCTTGACTATTTTCTGCTTCTTCTAACCTTTCATTAACTTCAAAAGACACTGAGGTAACATTCATTTTCGAAGCATTAGCATCTGCTTTCTTCGAATATTCTTCATAATTAGGGATATCTGCAATACCTATATCTATAAAAATTAAGGAATTAATAAATAAACTATTTACTCTTAAAAATGCTCTTGACATTAAAGTTATAAGGGTATCTTACCTAATTTATTACAAGGATCTATATCTATATCACTAGTAGACATTTCTTCATCTTTGTTTAGCTTATTTTTTAAAAAATTCGCCATCCTTTTTATTATCTTCTTTTGCGATTTAGAGATCTTAAAATCCAGTGCCTCACATCTGTCAATACAAATATTACATTCTAAAATATGCTTGTATATATTTTTCATATCACAATTACGTTTTATCAATGAAAATTATTTAGAGAACATTTAGAAAAACCTTTTGGCTCATTTGTCTAGCTGTACGGAACTTTTGTTTATTTATATAATTATATTTCGCCGCGTACATCATACCTGATAGTATATGCTGGACAACAAGTTTGATCCATCATCGGTTTGTAACAATAGCTCCCACTTCTCCTCCATCCTCTATCAATCAAATTTTGATAATCTTGTACTGTTAACTTATGAGCCCACATTCCTATATAAAAATAAAAATATAACATCCAAAATTGGCTATTTTCTTTGATTAAACAAAAACTACAAACTATTGATAAATTTACGGGATAATCACAAAGGAAGTACAAACGCACCATGACTAAAACTGCCGTTTGGATCCTTACAGTACCCGCATTTGTAATTTTTTTGTTCGGAGTAATATTCCACAATGCTATATGATTTCGCTGCCATAATTTAGCGTGAAAACTGTTAAATCATTAAATCTAAGCAGTCATGAACTTCTAAATCCTGTTCTTAACTTTCAACGACTTACAATGATTGTATTGGGTTATTGTTCAATGATCATGCAAACCATATTGTAAGTTAATTCTTTTGAGTTTGAGTTAGTTTGAGTAAAGATGATTAAAGATCCTTAAGATACATATACTGTATATGTATCAGATAAAGAACTGTTTGACTGTGACAAACAAAGAGTCGACATCACAGACATTTATTGATGATTACAATCACCCACAACCACCAAATCCACCAAATGATGTCATGGTGACATCATTGCTTACCACTAAATCCCAAATTACTAGATTCGAAAACCACTTTAAACCAATATCATTTGAATACTAGAAGGCAATATGCGTTAGAAAAAAACTGAACCATGGTAACTAATTGTAATGCTTCTATTCTTGCCAATCCACATCCCTTCTAGACATTATTTTAACAGTGGTTTAAAATCTAGTGACATATTGTTTTGAGATGAACTCCTGAACTTGCCTGAACTCCCTATTATGTCACTACATATTTTAAAATTAAATATATGGTATGTAAAAAGGGAATTTTCATTCAATCTTTAAATTATTTTAAATTAATCATAAAGAAAACGCAAGTCAATATTTTTATAGTTATGTACTAGTCTTGATAAACTTATATCTTAATACATTGACTTTGCGTAACTTGAATTACAAAAAAAAATGTTTTTTAATTATTCAACATAACTTTACTTTTAACAGAATGCGCAATTAACGCCAAATTATGTTTGAAAATTACACATTTTTATAAAATGTTGAAAATAAATAAAAATATTGACTGTAATCATTCACTAATAAAAAAATTTAATTATTTCCATAGCTACAATTTCAATGTTCTACCGGATTATGAAAATATTATTCATATACAAAAGTTGTTTCACAGAAACACATCAAAATCGTGACCTTAATATAATTAATCACAAGAGATTAGTTAACTTTAAAAGATCACTTATTCCGCTTTAGACTTAGTCTCGTCTTTGTAATGCAAGAAAATAAATGAAAATAGGAAAACGCCTCCCATCATCGAGAAAGCACTGACGTAGTACGGATATGCACTAGGTATAAAGCGTTCATATTGAGTATGTTCCAAAGGTCGGACAGAAACTTGAGTAGTGCTGTACAAATGTGTCAACCCAATACGTGTATAATCGACCTTGAACTGGTAAACTCCATAAACATCAGGAATTTTAAATCTAGCTTCATAACGACCACTGCCTACTGGTTTCATGGTCATCCTTACGAATGGATCAATCCTAACGAATTCCAACTGTAAATCTTTTGCTTCGTAAGGAATCCACTTTTCCCCAGATAATTTTTCCACGTTGATGGAGTAAACAACATCATCCATTATTGTGTAAGCTGCAGGTGGCTGTAATTCACCAACTTTGTGATGATGCACTCCAGAGACACGAATAACACCATTTTCTTTAAAAACCCATTTAGCCATAGCTTTCGCAACAACCTCATTTCCAGATACATCATGTTTCTGATCTGAAAAATGTAGAAAACAATGTGTTATCAGATCCATCATTCAAATTTTCCTATTTTGGAGTAGTTTCATTCATATTTTTCATCAAATAATCATCTTGCTAATTGCTGTTATTAAATATTACCTTGAACTTTCTTTACAGAACTGGTAAAAGCTTCGTCACTGAAAAAATATAACGAGCCAGAAAACAAGACCCTAGCGTTATTCCTGGCCTGAAGAGCAGCAATCAGCAAAGTATTCTTGCCAACAGCATGAGGATATTCCTTCACGGGTTGATTGGGAACGTAAGAGTATGCTGAACTAGATGCAGTGAGCAGTCTAAGAATTAGAGGATTTTCAGGATCAGCAATCAATCCCGTTCCTTGATAAAGCAATGGTGGTACGGATTTGCTTCCTACGATCACAGGAGCATCAATTAAATTGGAAGAATCTGCAACGATGGTTGTGTGTTGTCCTAAATCTGAAATGTCATAATTCATGTGATCGATTACGCTCGCCCCTTCTTCGTCAACTTCAAAACCACATTCGGATGCCAATTCTCGTAAAGCATCTCCAGACTGTGATGAGCCAGCAATCAAGACATTGCCTCCTCCATCAATGAAGTCGGTTATCGCATCAACATTCAAAGCCCCACCGAATTCTTCCACGGATGGTGCAAAAATGATCAAATGCTTGTACAGATATTCTCCATACTTTGCTAAAAGTAAGTTTGCATCATCCGCTAGTTTAAACGAAAGAACATAGCCGCTTTCTGTAACAATAATATTAATATCTTATCAATATTTTTTAATGGAAAAATTCATGTAAATTGTAATTGATGTCAAAGATAGTAGAAATAGACTAGAACATTTATGATATAGTAAAATAAGTATAAAATGGTAAAGTAATTGAACAATATCTGAAAAAAGGATACGTGCATTCATTTGAGAAGTTTGAAAACCGGTATCGTTAAAATAATATTTACATACCTTGCAAAGATTTGAAGAATATCGAGTGAGTTTCTTTGATGGCTAAGTTATCAAGTAAAACCAGGGTAGGTCCGCCGGCATTTGCTGAAGCGAAAATAAAGAATAAACAGAAATATAATCCTTTGGAACTCATTCTTCTCTGAATTGTCCACGTTTGCCACGACACGCACAAGATCGATTGACAAAAATGCCAGACACAGACATAGAGAGGAATTGATACAAAACGGAAGTGACACGAGACCACGAACGAGACATGAGCAATTAAAATCAAGGTGCGAATCAGTGGTCCCAACTGGAGCCCCGTACTCTACTGCGCATGCGTCGCACTCAATACCTGATTGGTTCCTATTCGCGCGCAATTTGAAATGCTGAAAAATATTATGCATTTCAAATTACGCGCGAATAGCAACCAATCAGATACCGAGTGCAACGCATGCGCAGTAGAGTACGGGGCTCCAGTTGGGGCTACTGGTGCGAATGAAATAACACTAGGATTTTAGCCAATGATAAAGTTTCTAAGATCACTAGAAGGATATCATTGGCTGAGATTCTAGTGGATACATACAACCTCAACCCTGGCAGGAATTCATGAGAGTGAAAGAAACAGACATATCTGTTTGCCTCTTTCTCTTATGAGATTTTGCTTTAAGGTATATTCATACCTCTGTCTGTCGGCTGCATGCTGCATGCGTTCATAAATAAAATGGTTTTCCCTTCTGTATGTACTCTTTGTAGTTTATGTTGAGAAATTAAAACATTAAAAGCCGCAACCGGTTTGGAGTATTTTTACTTTGTGATTTTTACTTTAATTACTTTAAACATCACAAAGTAAAGTTGTTTCAGAACTGCACAGTGTTTTCCAGTAACGTTAGACAGATTTTCAAAGGATTAATACTATTTTTGATATTTATTTTTATTGAATAACAATGATTATATCAACAAATTTTATAACTAGGTTAGAAAAACGGCACGAGTGTGAGTGATGTGATTTAGCAATTAGCATTTTTCATTCTTAGGGAAGATCAAATAAACCAAATGTTTGAAAGAAAATAGTACGATATTTTTATTAAATCGCGGTTCGGGATTTTATGTTTCACCTTCGTGTTATGGTATTTGGAGGATGGAACTCAATCCGGATATATTAATTAATTTCGCGCCAATTTTATTCACGTTTGTTTTCATAATCATTATTTTGCTGACTGTGTTCCAAAAACTAAAGTAAGTATGCTACTGTGCTCCTCAGCAATAAAATTATAAATAAAATGTACTTAATCATTTAATTTCACTCTACTTTTATTAAATACGTATTAAATATGTTATGCAGAATTCGATGGCCGATTAGAGCAAATTGTTGGTTTTGCAACTATGATGCAAGTATTTGGAGACATGAAGTGGATTGGTGGCTATGCCCATCTTGCAGCCAATATAATGGTTTTTCTAAGGTATTTAATTTTTAAATTTAAATTCAACAATTAGAAAATTATAATTTCTAACAAAAACAAAGTTTAACTATGTAAATCTGTTTGCAAATCATATACTAATTTTTTCAGGATGGAGATTATAAATATCCAATACCAGAACAAAGAAAAACGCCTCAGTCTCTAAAGTTTTATACTTCTGGACATACTTCTAATTTAACTAATTACAAAAATGGCCTTTGTCTTAACTGTAATGACAACGAAGAACTCAAGTTATTCGAATTACGTAAGTTTGAAGGACTCAATTCAAAAAGGACCGAAAAGGATATTCTACAATTTAAACAGGCTGTCGAGGAAAAGTATCCATTATGTTCTGTATGCAAACAAGTTGTAAATAACGTTTTGCATAAACAGTCATTATGGCTTACTCGATATAAGATGTTGTTTTTTAAGCAGAAACCCATAAAGGAAATCATGAATGTAAGTATAATTCGTAAGTTAATAATTATTATTATTACTATTTTCCAATAATATGATTAAATCCTTATAAATACAATTTCTAGTTGTCTTTTCTTCATATTTTTCAGAGTGGACATAATATAGAAAAGATTTTTAGAATCATGTTGATAATTATGGACTTTTTAATAATATATAACTATGAATTGTGGCCATTATCAATTTTAGGCGTAATCTTACAATTGGGAATTTGTTTTTTTAACTCCAAGATTAAAAAGCAGCATGATATATTACTAACAATATTGTGGATTTGTATAAGTATAGTATTATCCATCGACGAATCTAAATTATTCAAAACTGATTTAAAGAAAACTTGGGTGTCACTGGAATACCTAACAAAATATAATTTTGTAAGTATTGTAGATTATCGATAATATACTATTATTTTAATCAATAATTAATTTAAAACAAAGTGACTATCTAGTCATATCGAAAATATCCTTTGAATTTTCATCTTAGGTTACCGCTCTCGGATCCATCATAGGAATCATGAATGTCAAATCAAAATCATATAAGGCGTTCGCAAAAACTATTGTGGCATTTAAAAAATTGGATACATCTACGAATAGTACGTCATCATTATCTACTCCACCTTCACCTATTTTACGTTCGTCTTCACCTCTATTTTCGTCTATGTGTCCTTCTCAAAAATTAAATGAAAACCGTAGCCATGAGAAGGCGTCTAATTCTCCTGTGAACGTCACAGATTTGTTAATGAAGAATGGGTCACAGGAAACTGAGATACCTATTCGTTTTACGAATCTACTGAAAAGTAATCCGTAAGTATCTCTTTTTCTCTTCTTTCGTTTGTTTTATTCTTTTAAAACAATATTTGTCCATTCCTTTACAGATTTCACTCAAACGAACGCTGTGTTTCAAAAGATATGCAAAAATTGAGCTCCGATGCTAATCATTTAGAGAATTGGACTTTGAATGACAGTTTACACAATTTAAGTACACTTTCGTTAAGTGAAGCTCATCCAGAGAAGTTGATGAAGACATCAGATGTGTTTGAAACCAAAGTGTATAACTCATCCTCTTCTGCATTATTCAGTAAGTACAATAGGACCAGTAAAAAATCAATCTTAGCACCACCGAAATTAAGATCCGTAACTCAAACATCCTGGGTAGCGGGTGGATACTGGCAAGCCGGCATGGAGCCACCGACTTTGTCTCGATCCTCTAGTCAAAGTTCCGGTTTTGGATCAGCTGGTTCTCATCTGGGACCTTCGAGAGAGCCATCTGTTTACAATGATTTTGACCAATGTTCTGCTTTTTCAGATGCAACGCAGTGTTGTTGCTCATCTCGTAGAAACAATCAAATCACTTTTAATTGCGACTGTCGATTTAATTCTTCATTTGCAAGATCTGTAAGCCCAACCTGTAGTCAGTTATCGAATTTAAGCCATAGCCCAATTTCATGTAATAATACTTCGCCTTTGGTACATTTACAAATGAACAGCCCTTCAGTTCCCAATCAATGTTTTAATAGTTCAAGAAGCTCAGTCAAACATTTACCGCAAGTGCCAGTTTGCACAGGACACACAACTGTAATAACCAGTCCAGTCTGGCTACCAATATTACTTTGTGGTTCTTTGATATTTAATATGATCGTACTTTGCATTATTTTATTGCACTAGAATTTAATCTAATTTTATTTTTGGAATCATCAGAAATTGCCAAACTTTTAAAATTCATTTTTCTGCAATAACTTATACCAGCTTATACAGTAACATAGTATTTTTAATAGAACTCCAGTTGAATGAATAACAGTTATGTTTGTGTGCTGTAGGTATTTGATATTAAGGTGTTTTTTTTACACAGTGTGTTTTAAATTTTTTCAGTACTTCTGGGTAGATTTGGACCCACTGTGTATTGTTAGTTAAATATTACATATGACATGCCAGTTAATTAGCAGATACAGCACTGCCATCTGATTATGTAAATATAATCACATTGTTATTTCTCTTGTTCAGACGAGAATTCGTAAATTTTGTGATAAATAAAAATGATCCTTCGTGTGTGTTCATTAGACAGAAATTTATATAGGTAATTTAAGACAGATTTACAAGCCTTTTGTTGAAAGTTCAGTTTGTTACTAATAACGTATTTTGCAATACAATTTTTTTTTTCTTTTACAAACGAGTTTGATTCTTCGCTTTCTCTGTCTCAGATTGACTCCTGCAGCTCAGAGCTCATAGAAAATGCAAAATTGTAAATTCTTTTACTTGATTTATTATAGTACTTGAAGTGGGATTATAAGGTGTTCACTGTGATAAAGACATAAAGAGGTAATGATGCATTATAATCCCACTAATCTAATTACCTACTAATTTCTCAAGACTTATAAACTATTTTCAAGTCTAAAAACGTTTCTTAGACTATTTTAATAATTCTTCCTTGAATTGTAACATTGCAATTTAAATTCAACCGTAGTTTATTTATTTAATTAAATTCAATGAAATTGTATCCCTAATTATCCATTCTGAAAAATGGAACTACGATAATAATATGTGCGTGAAAAAATGGATTTCGTATAATTAAACTTAAAAATAGGTATGTAACTAAAAGAAATAAACTGAATTTACATACGTACATCCTTTATATGCTTTCTACTTCACTGTTTTCCACTATATCTATATTTTCCCATTGTGTATGAGATAAATTATGTTTGATTAAACTCTTAAATGACTCTACGGTTCACAAGGTAATTTTTCTTGTAATAATTCCTGATGAGCAATTGGACAAGAGCAACGGTTCTTTAAATCAATTCCTAAATGGTCCAAATTTACTTGGTTAAAATCGGAATGAGGTTTTAGGTATCTAAAAGAAAAATGATTACAAAAATTAGTCTAATTAGGATTTTAATTAGTCTTAAGGGCGTTGGACCCAAGTGTTAAGCTCAAAATTCCATTCTCCATTTAACTCAACGAAAATTATAGATAAATATTTTTTCGCTCTGTAGGGCTAATATTTTTTCAAATATAAGACTGCATACAGAGCGAAAAAATATTTAACTTCGATACTTTTTACATAAAACGAAGAATTAAAAATCTGACTTCAAATACCAATATTTTCATTTTACTTAAAAAATATTTTAATTAGATATTTTCTCGCTCTGTACGCATAATTCTTGTTAAAAAATGATTAATTCTACAGAGGGAAAAAATTCCAAATTTAATATTTGTCGAGTAAAATGAAGAAATCGAATTTTAGATTAGAAATTGGTTCCAACACCCTTAATAGAAATTGAGAATAGAATCATCAATACCGTTTTTCCATTATAATAGAAGAGCCTTGTGGTTTTATGAAAGAAAATTGATATGTTGTGTCCCAGGGGCGAACTTTATCTTCCAAGTCCATCATCATTTTGTATTTTTTATATTTAGCAAAACCATACTCAGTTGCGTTACCAAAGCTCTGTAAAAGATCTTGCTGAGGAAGCCACTCATTCCTTCTGTATAATTGAAAAAGAAGTTTTCATACGTAAAATTTCATTGATAATTTAAAAAGAACAGCTATGAAAAATTTGGAAAAAAAATACTTTATTTTAAAAGTTCTTAAACCGGGAACTTTTTGTGGAATGATTCTATGAAATATATCAGAAGAAGTAGTCATATTTTTTAAATATTCTTCATCATAATGACCGATTATAAATCTGGCACCTACACCCTATAAAAATAAAACTTCAAATCAATTTATTAGATCCATATAAACTCATACTCTAATTAAAAATTAAATTACCTCGTTATCAATTTTTCGATCCCACGCAACAGTTTTGTCATTTTGAAGAAACTCAGAACTGTAGGCTTTATAAACAGACTTATATGTAGACTGCCATTCGTTGAAAGGAGGTGTATATTCTGATCTTCTATTAAACCAATTTCCCACTAAAACACCGGCTCCATATTTCTCTTCACTTTTTTCTAAATTTCGTGAATCCTTCACAAATTTGTTGAGGCCATGCAATTTAGGTTTTTCATGTAAGATCTCATCAGATTGTTGAATAGTAAAATTCATAGAATTCATTCTTTTATTTAAAATTAATTTTTATGATATATCTTTAGTCCCTTTCATTTTTCAATAAAAGTTATACAATATTATCTATTAAAATCTTAAAATTTTTAATAAACGCTGCAATTTTTGACAGATGTTAAATGAGCGATGCATTGTACAGTAAGATGCAGGATTTTAGATCAAATATAAAAACAACTATCACTTGTTTCATCTGTTGAGCTTCAAGCTAGCTAATATCTTTGGCATATACTTTTAATTTTCTTCGTCGAACGACTCATAATTAAAGTAGGTTTGTTTAAGGGTGTTGGAGCCAAGCTCTAATCTAAAAATTCAATTTCTTCATTTTACTCAACAAATATTAAATTTGGAATTTTTTCCCTTTGTATAATTAATCAATTTTTAACTAGAATTATGCGTACAGAGCGAGAAAACATTTAGTTCAAATATTTTTTAAGTAAAATGAAAATATTCAATTTTGAAGTTAGATTTTGAATTCCTCATTTTATGCAAAAAGTATCGAAAATAAATATTTTTTCGCTCTGTATACAGTCTTATATTTGAAAAAATATTAGCGCTACAGAGCGAAAAAATATTTATCTATAATTTTCGTTGAGTAAAATGGAGAATGGAATTTTGAGCCTAACACTTGGGTCCAACGTCCTTAAATATTAGGAAATACTATTTTCATTGTTAAAAATAGTTAGTGACTATTAATCTAATTGAAACACTACGTTTTATTTAGTTTTCACTGAGTTTTTAATGTAAGCATATAATTTTTCTAGATGATTTGATAATAATTATAATAATAATCATTATCATGTTTTAAATTAAGCTTAAAATTTAATGGTAGTAAGTAATACAGTTCATACTTCATAGTACTCCATAGCTACAGCCTCTACACCCTGCATGTACAATCTAAGATCTATCATAGTCGTAGAATTGTTTAGCATTTTTGTTATTTTGCTGTGTCATTTTATCTTATTCGTTTAAGGTGAGGTTGATCGAGCAGTGACACTTAAATATTATTACTAAAATATTGTGACCCATACAATTTATCAAGTAAACAATTTACATTGATTTTAAAATTAAAACAAGTTTCGAAAATAATTTCTAACTATAATTTGTGTAATTTACAAACATTTTAACGATTTGTACATTTTTTCTTTTAACGAATCAACTTTCATCATATCAGAAGTTAATTATTTTTGGTTGAAAAAATATCAGTTACGGATTTTGTAGATAAAATAAAAAATGACTGAAGCACAGGAGCAACATGATAAGTTATAAGTACATAATTAATAAATTTAATTTTCCAACTAGTTATATTACTAATTTCGATTTGGAAAATGAAAGTAAAAAGATAGAATGCAACAGTCAACCTCCTCTTTAACATCAGTTTTCAGTATTCAGTGTGCATAACTTTTACGAAGAATGTATAATTTTTAGATAAATTTGTAGTAGGTATTATGAAAAATAATCGCAACTCTGTTTTACGGTTTCAACGATGGTTTGTAATTTATGCTCAATTTTACTTTCGACGAGCATGAAATTCTTCGAAAAGGACATTTTCAAAATCGAAGCTTTGATACCCGTCAAGAGTAGAAAAACATAAAACCACAAACTACAGAGAAACTCTATATGTATGACAAATTACATTTAAATAGACACCGAAAGAGACATTTATTTTATAGATTACAGTTGCACCATCATGCTGCGGCCTGATTTTTTTTCTTTTTTTTTTACATTCTCATCAGAGAATGTATATATATTTTTTTTTTTGAGAGGACACGCTTTGACGACCTAAGATATAATAAGTGCTATCGGTGTAATTTCTTTCGCTGACAATGAGAGCACTTAAGATTATTAGCAAAATGTACCCAGAATAATGTAATGCTTGAAAGCCTAGAACTATGTCGATATCTAGCATTGTGAAATGATTGTGTGCATTATGCCTTAAAAATTAATCTAAAAAATGCAAAATATTTCCCAAACATAATATGTAATAAATATTTTGTTCTCACCAAGCTTATATTTGATATCAATTAACCGCTACAAATGCCTCACTTATACATTGATTATTCTCCAAGAAGTTTAGGCTTTGAAACATTATCATTTTTTTAGCACTTGTAGAGTCAAATTCATGTATTCATCCTGGAAAAATCCATATACAGGAAATATGTATTTTTTTGCGTAGGAAAGCTTATCAAGAATTTGACTCTAAAGCGTTACATACATTTTATGGCAGAAGGTGTCATTTAAGGCGTTACGCTTAGACTTAAGCGTTTTATATTCGCATATTCACAGATGCCAATAAGAATACTTTTGCAATTGCACTCGTTATGTACCACACTAACGCGCATTTTCTCGCTCTTGATATCACACATTTTAAGGAAATCAATTAGTTAACGTAGTGCTTCTAAATAAAATAATTAACTAAATATTTCGAGACTTAGTACACAGATTGATTGCAAGGTTACTCGTGAATTGCAAAAAAAAAATTAACTAAAAAAAAGCTATAATTGATGACGGAAGCAACCTCACACATAATTAAATTAAATGGTTACGATAATGTGTGCACAGAAAATGTACACAAAAGATTTTCTCTAAAAAATTATTTTAGGAACTTGATAAGTTCTGGACTTTTTAAATTTAACTCTTTCGCCCGGAAAATTAATTTCTAAATAAATAGAAAAATAGATGAACAACTCAAATACAGCATTAAAATATTATATTTTGTATAATAACCATTTAATACTAGTAATTTCCTCTTTATAAATTTGTATTTAATATAAAAAGTTTGATAGATAGAGAGAGGGAGCGAAAGAGTTAACAATATATTACATACTTTCTTAATAGTAAGTAACATAAAATGTCATTGATTGGCGTGAAAAAAAAGGATAAAAAGCTATTAGTTGTCACAGGCTTTTTAATTTGGCTCTGTGCATTTTATTTATAGTTAAAGCCTCTGATGTGGATGGATGAAAAAATCTAATTAATAAATTAATAAAATACACTTGAGATGCATGCAAAGCGGGGATAAGGCAGTTCTCTTTTTATGGTAGGAGATCTTTTGGAAACAGTAACAAAAATTGAGTCTTACAAATCACAAAGGAAAGACTACAAAACTTAATTTTCATTAAGTGAGCCCTCCAAATGAGATCAAAGTCTGTAACCGTCTCCAGAAGATAGCCGAGAACGAAAGATATAGTCAGTGAACGATTTTATCATACAATTACAAATACTCATAAGCCAGTCATTCATACAATTTTACGCTAACTGCATGTCGCATCGCATACCAGTCCTAGAAGTATCATCTGGCATTTTTTTCCAGTCAGCTATGATGAGGCCTGGATTCAATGATGACAAACAGTAACCAAGCCAACTCAAAATGTGAGTGGCTTGTACATTAGTACAATCCACAAAATAGTCATAGTTTGTGATCACAAAGTATCAGCGCCATCGCATTAAAGCATAAATTACTTTCTGTGCAATTGATGAATTTACGGAATTTACGATACATAATAATTTATAAAAACCAACTATTTACAAATCGATAAGACATGCAGTATCCTTAGAATAATAACTTAATTTATTACCTATCGCAATATTCTTAATCACGTGCTTTTTTCAAAAACAAAATCGACGCGGTGCTCGTTGTAAATAACTGGTATGTACGCTTGTAATCTTACTAAATATTTTTTATATCGATATTTATGCGTACGCGTTATAAATTAACTTCACGTCTGAATTTATTTTATTTTCATCCGCAAAAGAATTCTTGCGCTCGTTTTCTGTAAAAGTGAAGAATTGGGGGTTACGTTCACGACCGTTGAGTGATGGCATCCACTTCTACAGGGAAACATGAAAAAGTAAGTTCCAAAATAATATTAATACACGAAAGAAATAAAATTAATTTCAAAGAAAATTAAGCATATAAAAATAAAAATTGTGTACAAAAACGTGGGGTCTGCACCATGGTGAACAAGAACTCAATGAATAAACAATAGAAAAAAATTGGTACTCATATAGCTATTAAGAGTTAGATTCAAGTTCTAATATAAAAATTTGATTTGGTCATTTTACTTGAAAAATATTATAATCACTTTTTTTTTTGCTCTGGAGAGGTACTCATTTTTTTTAAGTGAGATTATGTTTATAGACCGAAAAAATGTCTATTTTTAAAAATTTCTTGAGTAAAGTGAAGATATAGAATTTTGACGTTAAAACTTGAAACCAAAACCCTTAAATTAATATAAAGAAGTTGTCATCGCTTATTTTATCTATTTTTCAAATTATTACTGTTATTTAAATGATCAATCTATATTAATTTCTTACCTCGATTGCCAGTTTTAATTGCATTAACCCCAGTGACGTGGTGTTGGCCCGCTCGAATAGGCTTTACAATAAGTGCACTAGGTCCACGGCGAGCAAGATTTTTCTGTCGTACTGCCTCTTTAATTCTATCCACTTCATATTGGTAACGTTTACGGTCACGCATTGCACCTTCTTTGGCATCTCGCAGAGCAGTTTCTAGAGCTTTAACTCTCTCCATTGTTGCTCTTAATCTTTTCTCAAGTTTGGGAAGTTCACAACGGAGATCTGCATTATCCCTTACCAACTGTTTGTGCACCTAATTATGATTCGAAAAAAAAAAAGATATATAAATTGTAGCAATTTTCACAAATAATACTTAGTATTCACAGAACGATTATTCTTACCTTTGTGAGCTGGTCCAGGTTGTTTTCCAAAAAGGAAATCTTTTGTTTCTGAGCCAATGAACCGCCGTCATCTTCATTGTCTTCCGCGTTCATCGATTTTTTGATGCGACACTGAAGATCTTGAACGAAAAGTTTTCTGAGATTGTGCAGTGTTTGTAATTCCTTGGCAACAGTTTCCTCCAATCCTTTCAAGTCTTTTCTCGCCTAAAATATCAAGATTCACGTAAAAACATGGACATTTTGTTATGATTATAAAATGTCTTAATAACAATTTACTAAAACTTAAAAACATCCAAGTCTATTAAAACATACCTGTTCTCGCCGTTCATTCATCAAAAGAAGTTCTTGTAATTTAACGGATTTGTCTGCTTCTTCTTGTTTCAAGCGCTCGTAATCGGCTTGCATTTGTTGATGCGCTAATGTGAATTTTTGGTTCAAGTCTTTGAGTTCGCCGATGAGTTGTTGTTTTTCAGAAATCTCATCTCTAAGAGTAGCAACCTAGAAAATATTTTTAATGAAGAAAATGTAAGTGATTTAAAAGATTTAAGAAGATTGTCAATTCTCTCGTTACTTTTGAGCGAAATTATAATCACCACAGAGGTGTTCTTAACTCAAGGAGTAAGACGATAACTGACAGTCTCAGGAGGGTCCTTCCGTAACAGAGGTACATTGCAAGGGTGGGAGGTACATTTTGATTCTAATAAATAAATTTTCTAATATTGAAATGCTGGATGAGGCTATTTTAATTTTTTTCGGTTTATAAATAAATAATTTTAACGTTTAAACGCTTGAAACTCCAGTACAATAATTTAAAGTTAATATAATATTAATGTAATATTATATATAATTATATTATCATACAGTTAATTATATAATTTATTCATTTGCACAATTATTATATATATTATATATAAGAATCGCGCGAAACATTCAAATCAATAAAATTGCCAATTTTTTAAATTTCTTTCAAATTCGGATCAATGGTATAAATTATATCATAATATAATACAATTATAATATTATCACTAATTATATATAATAGTATTTATTATTATAATTATTATTATTATAATTATATTATTTTTTATTTATTTATATTAATATCACATTTATAATAATTTACTCCTAAAAAAAAACAAAACCTCAAAAACAACGCATCGAAATATTAAAATCATTAAAATCGACAATTTCTTGATTTTATTTCAAATGGTGGTAACTCATTTCTAACTTTTTCCAATATATATCAATTACGGACGAGTAAAATCTAAAAACGTGTTCCTGCAATATCCCACCTCATCTTTGCTTTCACACATTTAATCACATTTTTTTCGTTATATATCTTGTACTCGTATATGCTAAAAACATTTAACTTCATTTTTCCATTAAAAATACACGAAAAAGCGGAAAAAGCTCAGTCAAGTGAAGTACTAACGCGCAGCAGACCAGTGAAATGTTTGCCCATTTTTATTTAGGTTTAAGTTATAGACGGCTGGGTTTTTGGTTCTTACATAATATTCCAATTTCTCCACATCTTTCATTATGAGATTAAGCCGTGAAATAAAAGTTACCTGTTTTTGATGAACATCACGTAATTGATCCATTTGTTCTTCAAGAGCAACTCTCATTTTTGTAGCTGCTTCCTTTTCTTCAGCTTTCTCTTTGTTGCTAACAGCTTGCACTTGTTCAGCAGCTTTTAATTTTGCACAATATTCTCGCAAAGAATCCACTTCTTCCTCTAAGGTTCGCTTGCGTGAGTCAGCTTCCTTCATAGCCTCCTGAAGCGATTGCATTTTAGCTTCATGCTGTGAGATCAACAGACGACATTCGCCCAAGTCCTTTTCATATTCTGACACCTAGTAAAGCAAGAATATACGTGTTATTAAAATAATTATGTATCAAAATTTTATTTCATCCAAGCGTGGTCGAATATACTTACTTTTTTATTGCAATCTGTCTGATTACTTTCTAGTCCTTGACATCGCTGCACTAAGTTCTTAACCTCTGACTTCATTTTGCTTATATACAGTCTGGCCACAGTAAACTCTTCTTCTAGTTTACCATTACTGTCTGCTGAAATCTATTTAAAAGATAACAAACTTGTTAATCGACAATTCTACTAATCATAGTTTATTTGAGAGGATGTTTATTTACCTTCAAACCTTCGTCACCGCCGATTGCTGCACCAATTTCGCCCAAATCCTTGAGTAAGTTAGTCAACATTTCAGCAATACGTTTTCGCTGATGCGCAGACATATCACGGAGCTGTTGTAACTCTGAGGAAGTTGTATTTAAAGTGGTTTGCTTCGCAAGCAACTCTTCGCTCAAAGCCTCGTGTTCCTTATTTTTCATCTCCACCTAGTGCACAATATATTAAATAATGAGAAAGCGAATCCAAAATAGTTTGAAATAAATATAGAAATGTCAGGATTTCTAAATACATACCTCTTGAGACTTTTGATCGTAATTGACAGCTAATTCTTCAAGAGCTTGTAGTACTTCCTTGACTTCCTCTTTAGCGCTTTCATTTTCTTGCTGAATTTTGATCATCTCTTGCTGCAGAAGCTCATAATCTCGTCTTGTGCTGGCAATTAGTTCTTCTTGCTCTTCCATCTGTTCCTTCAGCTTCTCAACATATTGAGAGTGCTGATTTATTTCTTCGTCTTTGTCATCCAATTGTTGGTAAAGTCGTTCACGTTCCTCTTCAAGTTTTTGCCTCTCTTCATTCGATAGAGAACCAGCCATGATACCACCTCCAGGCGTAGCAGGAATCGGGCCATCGTCAATTTTAACTGTTAATTGAACTTTTCATTTAATAACAATCGTAATAATTGTGTTCTTCGATATATTGTAAATTGATATCAATATTGAGCTTACCTTCAACTGTTGGTGCAATTGGAGTTGTGACATCTGGACCATCCTGAAGATTAACCTGTTCTTCTGGTTTAACAGTTTCACCTTGTCTCCATCGAGACAATTCTGCTTCCAACTTCTCGACTTTACCTTTAAATCTCGCTGCTTTTTCCTTTTCACGTTCATAACGACGCTTCCATTCTTCTGCTGTAAGTTCTTCGTTGACACACACAACATTCTTGATAGTCTTGGCGCGTTTTCCTGAAATTCGTATAATTCAGTCAAACAAGAACATTTTTCAAAACTTTTCTTTGCAGATTTAATTAAAAACTTTAATGAAATTATTACCGAAATCTAGCGTGGATTTAGTTTCAGATTCGTTAAAACTAGCTGGCGAGCAACAGATAATAATTGTTGTTCTAGCATTTCCACCCAACGATTCCTGCAAGATTCTAGTTAATTTAGAATCACGATAAGGTATGTGAGTTTTATTTCCATCCGCTAGAGCAGAAATAACGTTGCCAAGTGCCGATAAAGATTTGTTAATATTTTTCGCTTCATCTAAAACAGTGCCTTCTGCTCCAGTTTTCGATACCTGTAACATTTGATGGAATTATGCAACTATGATTATGCTTAATACATTTTTTTGTACGTTTTATAACTGTCTACTAGTTACCTTTTCAGAACCAGCCAAATCTACAAGGTATAGCTTTCCAGATAATTTTTTCTGATTTTCTATGTTTTCTTGTTTGACGTTGATCAAAAACACAGAATGAGAACGAGAACTGTGCTCATTCATATTTGTTACAGCGATGTGACGATTAGATTTTCCTTCTTCTATGACTTCAAACACTTCGTCAGGACTAGTAACAAATCTTTCAGTAGCTCCTTTCACAAAAGGTACTCGATTTTTATCTTCGTGAACGCTGAGATTAACCTTCGATACTGAAAACAGAAACAGAAATCTTGAGTAATTGAAGCCTCGGATGCAATAACGGGACACGCGCTCGAAAACGCATAAAAGTGTTGTCCAAGCGTCTCGTGATATCCAAATTAAAAAATTTTTTAAATTAAATTTTTAAAAATGTAGGCTTGTAGAGAATAATAAAATGGAACTTTTTTCTATGTGAAGTTTTTTCGTCCAATGAATATTTTTAATACTAAAAATGAAAAAGGAAAAAAAATTTTCTCCAAATTCAATTATGTTTTAAAACCTAAATCGTGAAATCTCAGCCAAATATTATTGAATCTGTTTGAAATTTGGTATACACACGTAGTATACCCTAGTGATGCCTACAAAATCAAAAAAATAATTAAAACTACCTATTGTTTAATAATAATTAATTGCAAATTCATACTGGTCGATAAGCACGTTTTTTTTAGTTTCGGCGAAGAAAAGTATCGAGGGAACTTCAGACCAGTATGAATTTACAATTAATTATTATTAAAAAATAGGCAGCTTTAATTATTTTTTTAATTTTGTAGGTATCGCTAGGGTATACTGCGTGCGTATACCAAATTTCAAACAGATTCAATAATATTTGGCTGAGATTTCATGATTTAGGTTTTAAAACATAATTGAATTTGGAGAAAATTTGTTTTCCTTTTTCATTTTTAGTATTAAAAATATTCATTGGACGAAAAAACTTCACATAGACAAAAGTTCCATTTTATTATTCTCTACAAGCCTATATTTTTAAAAATTTAATTTTTCAAACTTTAAAATTTGGATATCACGAGACGCGTAAACAATACTTTTACGTGTTTTCGAGCGCATGTCCCGTTATTGCATCCGGGGCTTCAATTTATAGTCAATAGCAGATTGTACTAAGCAACCTTATTGAGCTATAGCAAATTAGATGCTATCATATATAAAAAGAGTAATATTTTCGTTCTTACCGTCAAGTAAATCTCTAATTTTATCCATGTAAATTTCAAAGTATGAAACTTTAATGTAAAACTCCAAATTTTCTTCCATGCCGTTAATGTGCGTAAAAATATCATTAACAATACGTGGAATAATGCCCTGTTTGTTAGGATCACCGATGACTCCCTCCATTGTATGGGTTTTTCCTAAATAAAAAATATAATGTTATTAATTGTTTATTCTCGCATTTATTTTAGTGTAAGAGAGTTCTTGGGGTTGAAATGTATTACCTCGATTTGCAAAAAAAAATCAAATAATTGAAAGCACGTTTAATATTAAATTGTAATGTTAATATCTTTGCGGAAAATTAACAAGAATATAAAACGTGAAGGTAATTGAGAATGAGAATACAAGTTGATTGTAAGACGAAAAGACGAGAAGAAAATGTGAAGCTTGTTGCTCTGCTAATTTAAAAATTGTATCTGACGGTGCAAACTTTTGGGCGTACATTTGAATAAAGAGAGAGTAAGTTCTGCCAAGGAGGAGGGATAATAACCAAGCCTCTTGGTGGCGCTGCGTCGAGATGAGCAGGTAAAGAGGATAAATCGTAGGGAATTGAAAAAGGTTCACACAATATTGCAGATTAGACGCTCTCGTGGCAAAGACGTGGAAAAACTTACAATTATTATGTTGAAGGCTGAACTTTACAGTAAGTCATAAATTAACGGATCTCTCATTGAGTTGAATTTTGTATTGAGAAGGATAATATTGTAAGAAAATGTAGTTATTAACTTCTTAACCCTTAAATGGTAACGTCGGGTCACTCATGCCTTGCTCAAATGTTGCATTCTTCACGTTTCCATTTGTTTATTTGATTATATTGTTTAAACAAATGATCAAATCAGCAATATAGTGATTGATCCTTATAGTAGGATAGTTGAAGAGATTTCATGAATTTTTCAGAATTTTTTTAGAAAACTTTACAAAACTTTTCAAAGCGCCAGAAACGAGTGACCCGACGATACCATTTAAAGGGGCCGTAAATGACGATACCACTTAAGGGTTAAAATAATGTTATAAATGTTATAAATATTATATTTTGAGTTTGAATTTTGTATTGAGAAGGATAATGTTGTAAGAAAATGTAGTTCTTAACTTCTTACCTGAAGAGGTTTGCCCATAGGCAAATATAGTTCCATTATACCCAGCCAAAACATCTGTGACAATGGATTTTGCGGCTTCATTGTATACTTTATCTTGTGTAGCATTTGGCTTGAATACTTTATCAAAAAGATATACTTTTCCCTGGTGAAATAAATCAAATGTAGTGGAATTTATATATAAGTAATATAGAACATGTATAGGTCAAAAACGAAAATTGTAGATCCAGTAATATGTGAATAAACTGTCTTTCTCTGAATATATTTAATATGCTCACAAATTAGAGAGCCCATACCACCTACTGCATTCTTGAGTAATTCATGAATATCTTCCAATTTAATGTGAACAATGTTTCAACTATATTATTATCTAACACATTTTGTGTTAAAACTACTTCAATTTGTTTCTGCATATTTGACATCATTTATATTAATGTTGTACCGAATTCGCAAAATAAAAACATTGATTCTCAAGCAAATATTTATCTGTACATACTTCGTAATAAAAACATTAGCGGTTGAATTATTCATTTTTAAATACTTTTATCATTTCTCATTTAATATAGAGTAATTAAATCAACATTTTATAGCATGTCTAAACCCCTTCAAGTGAACATATCTAAAAATGTAGATATTAACGAAGGATGACGTCATTCTCTTTTAAAAATTACCCAGATTAAAATCATTCGTGAAAACTCTTGTAATAATCGGAAAAATTTCTACAAGCCATTAAAACAAAGTTTGAAAAAGTGTGATCAAATGTAGTGATGAATAACAATATTAGTTATTAAAAAAATAGACAATCAGTAAGTATAAAGAAAGCAGAACAGACATGCTATGGACAGCTGTCAGCTGAGCACTTTGAATCAGATTATTCGTATCAAAATTCAACTAAAACAGATTTGATTATTGACAACTACATACCCCGATAGAAATACAATTTTCATCGCCACCGGAGGGAAACTTGACAACGAACTTGGAGCCAGCCTTTTCCTCGGAATCATTCAGTGGCCGAAATCTACAGACTACTTTGATGCTATCCTCTGCAGCAATTTCTCTTTCCCTCGGAGTCTCCATGGCGTTTACCTATTAATGCTTGACGTGTCGAAATCCCAATTAGAAGTGGTGTATTTTCCTAAGTTCCACGCATAGGCAAAAATATAGAATTGAGCTTCTACCGCATGAAACAAGCTTATCAAGTGCTCACTGTCATGAAACCACGAACCACGGCCCCATGCACAGCAAGATGGCCGACTTCTGCAGCTTACATACATACATACATGCATACATACACACTTACATGTGTATGTATACAAATCTAGAGTTATGATACTAACACATATCTGCTACGGCGTCGCCAAGCCATAGCAGGGTTAGGGTTGTGAGCAATGAAACGTTTCATTGAAACATTGAAACTTTCACTTGAAACTTTCAAATGTTTCACTGTCAAAGTTTCATTGTTTCATGAAACTTTGGGGGGA